>CANXYC010009826.1:0-21895 GCA_948193065.1 Aleurites moluccanus | reverse complement strand
TTGTTAATACAGTTGATTGAGAATATATGACAGGTTGTGATTGATAATGAATGAATAGAGATTGTATACATGTATACATTGTATTGATAGGATTGATATGTCTGATATTGGGTTCTACGGGTGCCGGTCGCCATTGGCATTTTTCGTGCCCTAGGACCGTCGCTGCTCGCGAGAGTGGGTCGTGACATAAATCTTGACGAAATTGACAGAATAAATTACAGAAGATTTTGGACTAAATGTGATATATGAAAGTTTGGGGATTAAGTTATAATTTTCCAATTGATTTTTGTATAAAAGATTATACTTAGAACATTCTGGTTATCTTTTTCCTTTTCTTATTTTATGGCCGAACTATTTCTTCCCTTTCTTTCCTCTCATTTCTTCATTTCCAACTAAATTTCTTAGAAAAATTTGATAGAAATCTTGAATACTAACCTAGTTTCACCTATTTCCATCATCAATTTGTAGAAAGGAGTTAAGGAATTGAAGGAACATTAAAGGAAACATTTCGGATGGATCATCAAGGTTGAGGTAAGAAGTTGTTTTGTTTGATTTAATGGTTTATTTAGATGTTATTTAGGTTGAATTTGATGGGTTTGTAGTTAGATTGCATCAATTGATGCTAATTGATAGGAATGCCTAATTTGCCTAGCTAATTTGAAGTTGTAAGAAAGGGTTTGATTATTTAGTATTAGATTATGTTAATTGATGTTAGAATATGTTAATTGGATGTGAATAGGCAACTAATGGACGGTTTGTTTGATGTAGAATTGAAGTTCTGATATAAATGTTCTATTTGGTTCAATTGGAAGAATTCGGTGGAATTGGATTGCTCAAAACAATTTGAAGAATTAGGTGAGTCTATTTTGTATCAAATAACATGCCTAATACATTGAATTGATGATTGGAAACCATATACAAAAACTCCATGTTGGCCGAACGACCTAGTACTATTCATTGTCTTGTTTTTCTTTGATTTTTGCCTTGAATTCCCATACCAATTTGAGGTAATTTGATGTTTTTTATTGTTGTTTCTTTGATGCCTATACCATTGTTGATAATGTAGCCTGTTGTTGATTGAATTGGGCAAGTCAATTTTGTACCCTAACCTAACCTATTGGCTTGCCATTGTATGCCCACCATGTGTTTGATGAAATGCTTAGTTCATTTGCCTTTGGCCTATTTCTTTGTATTCCATAGGCCTACCATTTGAATGCCATTGTCGCCAACGATGTTAGCATGCCAATTGGCCCGCCAATTTTCCTTGTTGAACCAACCTTTGTTCTATACCTTTATTGTTTACCATAACCTTTATCCTTACTTGTATATTGTATCTTGCAATGCCTTTGATTCAAATACCATATGATTTGAAAGATATTGATTATATTGATAGTGATGACACCATTATTGCATAATGGTGTCTATTGACATGTCACTCATTTATATTAACCTAAATATGGTTTGACAGAGTTGCAACACCGACAGGATAGTGGGTACATACTGTCGGCAATGTGCACATTGATATTGATGCCCTAGCTGAGAAGGGTTATTGGTCCCTGCCATAGGACCTGATCAGTCTTATACCTACTTGATATATGATTGATTGTGTAATTACACATAATCTACGTGTTTCAAGGCCCTATATCCCTATATCTGTCTTACCATATGATTCCATGACGTGATATAACCATTGATATTTCCATTGATTTATGATTCTGATTCTGTAAACTTACATGACTGATATTGTACCGTTATTCTTTATTATGTGTATATCATTGTTTCAACCTATATTTCATTGATGATGCATATAGATTCACTGAGTATCATCTATACTCACCCTTTATTTGTTTACCGATTTCAGGAGAGGAGTAGGCTGCAGAATCCTGTCATCTATCTTTCGAGGATTTTCTGCTACAGTCATTGATGTATATTTTTAATATTTCTGTATTTTGGTGTTCATTATCTAACTACTTCATGGGGTATGTATGGGTTAGCTAGGAGATGAACATGTATATATGATTATGATGATATTATGAGATATATGATGATTATATGATGTGGTTTAATAACTGTTACAGCCAACTACAAAAATTTACAGAATAAATTACAGAATAACAAAATGGATGGTAACTAACTAAAATAGATAATATATTGTGGTTTATAGATTGTGCATGTGATACTGGGTTTTATGGGTGCCGGTCGCCATTAGCATCTCCCGTGCCCTAGGATCATCGCGATCCGAAAACGGATCGTGACAGATCATATAGTAAATTTAAAAGGGGAGAATATTATAAATTATAATACTATTAAGTTAAAATATTAAGGATAAAATAGGAACTGTCTAAAAGAGCAATGGAACAGAATTACCTTGGCTGGATTACTTAGGAAATGAGAAAATTTGAGGACAAATTTTATTAAAGGGGAGGAAGAATGTAACACCTAAGAAAAATCATGAAACTTCAGAGAATCGAAGTATTGGAAAGTAATGATTAGATGGTGATAAGAATTGAAAATCTTAGAACAATTATGTGAAAACAATTACATAAGCTAGAATAAAATATAAGTAAATTTGAAGATTTTAGTAAATGTCATAGAATAGACAGAATGATAAAATTTAGACGGACACAAATAATAAGTTTATGAGAATTAATCAAATTAGTAAGAGAAAATCCAAATTCAAGAGATGAAACTTAAGGAAAAATTTGGTACGGAAATTATAGGCTTAAGAGTAAACGACCATAGAGACAGTCATGGATTATTAAACAAAGTAAATGGGAGTCAGTATTATATGATTAATAATGATGAATAGCTAATTAGAAGTTGATTAAAATGATAAGAGGATGAAGATGCAAAAGATTAAGGTGTTTAGGGAGGAAAAGAGAATTTTTCAAATTGAAGGCAAATGGGACCCATCAAAATTTCTTACCATTTACATAAGTTGAAAAGTAAAAAATTCTTGTCTTTTGACACTAAGGTGGGTTGGCCATACATGGCTAAATATGTTGAATTTATATTATTTTACTTAAGTTAAAATAGTATATTGAATACCTTTTCACTTGTCAAGTTTTAATGAAACAAAATTTTTATAATTATAATGATTCTTCTTTTTGTTTCTTTAAGTAAATACGAGACAAAATAATTTTTACTTCTTCGCCACAAATGGACTGCCATGATAAGGTGTTCGTGGCAAAATGCAATTGTTTATTTATAGTAATAATTTTAAAAACAAAACTGAGCACATGTTAAATTATAAAGGAAAATATCACCATTTCTCTAGATTTTTCTCAAGTTTTCTATAAAAAAAAACTTGTTCTTTTTGTATTGGATTTTTATTGTATATATATATATATGTATGAAAAATATTGATAAGTGTTGGAATAGAAAATTCTTCATCAAAACCTTCTTTTTGCCGAAACAATCAACCTATTCCTATAGTCAATTATTCTAAACTTTCACATCAAACTCTTCCTCTAAAGTAAATTTATGGTGGGGTTTCTTCATAAAATCCTATAGATAAGTTAACTTAAGGGTAAAAAAGTGATTAGGAGATGAAGATAGCGTAGATAAAGGAAGGTTAAAGATAAAAGAGGAGGAGAGATTCCAAGGTGACAAGGAAGAAAGAAGTTTTGGTACGTAAAATTTATGTTTTTCTTGATGTTTACTTATTTAATGATATTTATAGATTAAATGGTTCTTGAATTTATGGATTTGATTAAGAAATAAAATTATATAAGTTTATGATTGATAAATTGGGCTTTTACGTAAAAGTTATATATTAAGAACAAGTAGGAAAGGTATAAAAGATTATATGTGAAAATTGGAAATTTGGACTTTAGTAAAGGCAATAATTTGAGTATGTTATTCCATGATTTTAATGACTGAATTTGCTTAAATTTAAAACCTAAAAGTTGTAGATATATGTGTTACTTATATTTATATAAAAGAAATTTGGAAAATTCGAAGTGAGGAAAGAGATATTAAGTAAAAACAGAGACTGATTCAGATGTAAAGTTTCTTAAAAAGGCTACTGTGTTTTAATTTTACTGAATTTTAGAGACTTAATTAGTTAAGTGTTGTATATGAGAAGTGTCTATTTATATCTTATCTAAAGGCCTATAATAGGGTTTTGTCATTGGATTATTATTTTATGAGATGAAACCGAATTAGTGGAGACTATCCGGATTAGAGTGCAGGACAACAAGGCTGACAGTATGGTTGTGTTAAATCTATCATAATATGTTGTGTATTACTTGAACATATCTGAAATTTGGATATGTTAGAACTATAATGTCTAGTTTAAGTAGAAAAAAGAATCAAAGTAATTAGATATGTATAACATGAGTTATAGCCAAGAGAACACAGATTACCAGAATGGGAAAAACAAGTAAAAGTTTAAAAGCTATAATCCTAGGTTAAAAATATATAAGTATTAAGTAAACTAAAGTTAAGAATAATATATGATGTGTAATTGAATACTGATTTTAATGCTAATTTTTTGTGTAGATACGAATGACAAAGATGATAAAAGTTGAAGTACTAAGCAGAAAGTGAAGCAAATATGTAAAGTAAATTAGCAAAGTGAGTTATGTATACATCATTATGCATATCTATGACTTGAATTATTATATTCAAATTGAGCATATCTCCTTCTTGACTGAATGCCTTATTATTATTTCCATTGAATATCTTTTGATTTAACCAAGACCAATTTGATCTAATGTCATTTAGTTGTTATTAAAACTGAAATGCTTACTTTATTGCTCAAATTGAGAACTTGAATTATGACTTTGAGCATGATTAATTTTACAACCTGATACCCTAAATGTTATGCACACCATATGTTCAACCATATGCCACATTGATTATTATTAGTTATCTACCTTTGTACCAAAAATGGAACCAGTTACATGTTATTGAAAAGTATTGACCTTGAACGTTAAATGAACCATGTTTAATGATTGAATGCCATTACACCATAATGTTTCCAATGCATACTCTAATGCTTTGTGAGGCCTTGCTTGAGCACCGCATCTTATCCAACTGAATGGGACCAGAATACTCATTTTGGGATGATTTCTCATGAAGGAGACAACCTTAGCGCCTTTTATTTGAAAATGATTTTGAATTTCGAAGTCGCCACCTTATTTTATTGGGAAAATTTAAGGTAAAAATCCATTTTGACTCCAATTTTATCCCAAAGGAAGAAAAAGTGCACTAGTATTTGAAACCAAAGAGGATTTAGGGACTAGATTTTCGGTTGAACTTGACTTTTAATTTTAACCTAGATTTAAAATGATTTTCATGAGCAATTAAAGAATAACATGTAAGATGCATGGGCAACTAAATAAATGGATGAATAATTGAAATGTAAGTAATCAAGTAAAACAATCAAAGAAAGTAATAAAAGTAAATTATTACACCTCAAAATCCCAAAATAGGGGATATCAACTCTAGCCCTTATGGGTTCTAGGTTGATCACACATTCGCCAAACAATACATTCAACAAATAAAATAAAGCAAATAATCAAAGAAAAAGAGATGGTTTTTATCTTTTTTTTGGATTTGGAACTTTTATACAGCTTGCCTGTGTATCCCGTTGAATGGGAATTAAAACACACGCAGTTCTTCCTTCTAGCGAAGGAGAGTTGATTTTATGCCAATTTATCATTTTTTTTTATTCTTTATTTTGATTCTTTATCAAAGTAAAGAAGATGAGTTAGGAGACGATGCCTTCTCCCTCGGTCTTTGAGGAGGCAGCGGTCGGATTGCTTGCCTGGATCAAAGTTCCACCTTGGCTTTGATTAAAGCATGAGAAGATGGTCGGATTGGTGGTGGTCTGATTGCTATCCCGGATAGGAGTTTCACCTTGGATCGGATGAAGTAGAGAAAATGGGTCGAAATGTCTTCTTAGCTTTTAAGAAAGCAAACCGATAGAGTAACTTTACTTAGAAAATGATTTTGAGGCTCCACAAACCTGAGATTGTGTCCTTCTTTTGCTCAAGGAGAACTAAAGAAAATGGGCTCTACACGCCCTGAATAGTAATTCTTTAAACTCAAGGAGAGCTAAAGAAAGAAGAAAAATATGTATTAGGGGGAGAAGAGATGAAATCTAAGAAGGAGTAATCAACTTCAGAGACTCAAGGCCCAGAACTAGGTTAAGGGTGTTAAGTATTTATAGTAGAGGCTTGGAGAGTAAAATCCTATCTTTTTCAATGTGGGATTCGAAAAAAAAGGTTTGGAATGGAGTTGCAATGAGCTAGGCAAGCTGGTGCCGCCGGGGGGTCCTGGCAGCAAAGGAGCTGAAGGAGGGCGGCAACAGTGGCAAAGAGCCATGCTGCCGCCCTTAGGCATGGCAGTTGCAACCCTGAGGGTGTGGTAGCTCCGCCACCCCCTATAGCGACAATACCATGCCTAGAGGGTGGCAACTCTGGTCCGACTTCATTTTAAGGTCGTTTTGAGTCTGTCCATGAATGGTTCAGGCTCCCGTTAGTGCCGTTCGACTTGGCATAAGTCTGAGAGGTGTAAAAAATCAATGTTCACAGCTGCCCCTAAGCATGGTTGCTTTTCTAGAAAAGTCATCATGATGATAATAGATACAGGCTATTATGATAAGGTAAAGATATCCTAATGCTATCCTAGGAAGGGTATGCAGAGGTGCTCTTAAGGCTGCTCCTAAAAAGGTCGGGAAAGATCCTAAAACTACCTTTAGGATGGTTTGAAAAACTCCTAAACTTACCCTTATGATGGTATGAAAAGATCCTAAAGCTACCCTTAGGATGGTCTGAAAAGTTCCTAAAGCTACCCTTAGGATGGTTTGAAAAGTTTCTAAAGCTACCTTTAGGATGGTCTAAAAAGTTCCTAAAGCTACCCTTAGGATGGTCTGAAAAGTTCCTAAAGCTACCCTTAGGATGGTCTGAAAAATTCCTAAAGCTAATCTTAGGTTTGTCTGAAAAGCTCCTAAAGCTACCTTTAGGATGTTCTAAAAGGATCCTAAAGCTACCCTTAGGATGGTTTGAAAGGATCCTAAAGCTACCCTTAGGATGGTATGAAAGGTTCCTAAAGCTACCCTTAGGATGGTCTAAAAAGTTCCTAAAGCTACCTTTAGGTTGGTCTAAAAAGTTCCTAAATCTACCCTTAGGATGGTCTATAAAGTTCCTATAGCTACCCTTAGACTTAGGATGGTTTGAAAAGTTCCTAAATCTACCCTTAGGATGGTTTGAAAAGTTCCTAAAGCTACCCTTAGGATGGTCACTATATATTGGAGAAGATAAACCCTAAGGATGCATCAAGATGGTTGACTTTAGAAAAGGAGAGGCCTGACTCTGCTCAGGTATAAATCCTAAGGATACTTAACTTTAGAAATTAGAACCTTAACTTTACTATAGGTCTCAGAATGAAGGATCCTAACTCTATGCTAGGCTGATAAGAATGTTGTGCTAAAGATGATATTGGCACTATGCTAAGCATGTAGGATGAATGCTCAAGAGTCCATTTTGGATGATAGACGTGATGTAGGTGAACTGGGCTATTCCTGTCTGCTTGGAAGAAAAAGAATGCATACTGATCGTATCTTACAGGGTCTGCAGGTGAGATGGAAAAATAGATTTTAATTTCAAATATTTTTCAGAATGAAATTAGGTGAAAATGAATTTTGATTTCAGACATTTTTCAGAATGAAATCAGGTGGAAATGAATTTTGATTTTAGACATTTTTCAGAATGAATTTGGATGGAAAATGGATTTTGATTTCGCCAAGGGCTACTTGGGATTAAAATGGTTTTTGGTTTGCCAAGGACTGCTTGGGCTTAAAATGATTTTTGGTTTGCCAAGGGCTGCTTGGGCTTAAAACGATTTTTGGTTTGCCAAGGGCTGCTTGGGCTTAAAATGATTTTTGGTTTGCCAAGGGCTGCTTGGGGCTTAAAATGATTTTTGGTTTGCCAAGGGCTACTTGGGCTAAAAATGATTTTTGGTTTTCCAAGGGCTGTTTGAGTTTAAAATGATTTTTGGTTTGCCAAGGGTTGCTTGGGCTTAAAATGATTTTTGGTTTGCCGAGGGCTGCTTGGGCTAAAAATGATTTTTGGTTTGCCAAGGGCGGCTTGGGATTAAAATAATTTTTTGTTTGCCAAGAGCTGCTTGGGCTTAAAATGATTTTTGGCTTGCCAAGGGCTTCTTGGGCTTAAAATGATTTTTGGCTTGCCAATGGCTTCTTGAGCTTAAAATGATTTTTGGCTTGCTAAGGGCTACTTGGGCTTAAAATGATTTTTGGCTTGCCAAAGGCTGCTTAGGTTTAAAATGATTTTTAGTTTGCCAAGGGTTGCTTGGGCTTAAAATGATTTTTGGTTTGCCAAGGGCTGCTTGGGCTTAAAATGATTTTTGGTTTGCTAAGGGCTGTTTGTGCTTAGAATGATTTTTGGTTTGCCAAGGGCTACTTGGGCTTAAAATGATTTTTGTCTTGCCAAGGGCTACTTGGGCTTAAAAAGATTGATATATTTTCTAGTTCAAATTTAAATGAGTGAGATTTTAACTATATGTGACTTTTGAACCTTTTAGTTGAAGGAAATTATGCATGGCTTAAGAGATTTTCCAAAAGTCTGAGGAAATAATACAATTTAGGATGCCCTAAATCGAAAAGGATTTAATGAGATGCAGTTCCCTAACTCTATGCTAGGCTAGAAGTGAAAACTTAAGCTATCTTTGGACAATCAAATTTTTTATTTGACAAAGCAAACCTGATTCCGTTCTAGTTTGGAAAATGCATTTACCCTTGGAGGGTTCAATGAGCTTTGATCGACACTAATTGAGACTCTGAATTTGCATGTGCATCCTATTTCTAATGCATATTTTGACTGTCATGACCTGGTTTCCCAAGTCGTGACGGTCCTAAGGCACGGGAGATGCCAATGGCGACTAGCACCCGTAGAACCCAGTATTACTCGCATCATCTATCAACTTCAATATATATATTATTCATATTCATTAATTACCAATCATTCTATTAACCTGTCATGCTTTCTGTAGTTGGCTGTAACATCAATCATCACAATATCATATCATGCATCATTATATAATATCATCAATATAGTAATACCATCATCATATACATGTTCATTTCCTAGCTAACCCGTACATACCCATGGAACAGCTGGATAATGAACACCAAATAATTGTTATACAAAAATAGAATATATATATACATATGAAAGTCTGTAGCAGAATCCTTAGAGAAATAGAAGACTGGATTCTGCAACCCTACTCCTCTCCTAAAATGGGTAAACAAAATAAAGAATGAGTATATATGATACTCAGTGAATTCACATGCATTATAAATAAATAATAAGCACAGATAGGCAATGGTATAAGTCAAATGAAATACAGTGTATAGTAAGGGTATCAAGGTACAATAAAGTTCAAGAAATCACAAATATGCTCAGTTATATATGGAAAGGCAGATAATGAGATGGACTGTATGAAAAGAAATCATACAATCTCCAAACAATCAATATCACTGGACCATGTTGGTCGCCAGTATCATATAAGCATAAGGCTGATCAGGCCCTATGTCCAGGACCATAACCCTTTCCAGCTAGGGTTCAATAATACCATGTGCATAAGGTCAACAGTATTTCCTCACTACCCTATCGAATCGGTAGTTCTGCCAAAACCATATCAGGGTCAATAATAAGGGACACCATAAGCAACAATGGCATCTGGATATCAGTAAATCAAATAATAGTCATCTCGATATCAATCAATATCTTATCCAATATGCTCATTGGCAATGTCATATACAATGTACAATCAGTAATAGTAAGTACATAAATAAAAAAAAGATAATTAGCAAAACTGGTTCGGTGGCCGAAATTTGGTAGGTCGATTGGCATGCCAATATCACTAGCGACAATGGTATTCAATTGGTAGGCCTATTGTATGCAAACCAATAGGACGTTGGCAAGGAAAATTCAAGTAAAAACTAAAGAAATTCAAGGCAACACAAAGGCAATAAGGTTCGGCCATTTAGGGTTTTTCACAAATGGTGTCCAATAATCAATTCAAGCATTTAAGCATGTCAAATAATGCATGTAGAAATCACGTAAACCTTACAATAGCCAATGCACTAGCCAATTGAACCAATTCCACAAAATCCCCCAAATTTTGGCTACTTTGAAAACTCCAATTCCACAATCTACAATTCTACATCAAATTAACCACCAATTAGTTGTTCATTCATATCCAATTAATTATTTCTAACATCAATTTATGGAACCCAATACCAATTCATTAAGTCATATCTTAAAGTTTCAAATAACTATCAAATTTAGGGATTTCCACAAATTAGTATCAATCTAAGTAAATTAACACTAAACCCATCTATTTAGACCTAAATAACATCTAATTAATCAATTAGAACTAATAAATAAACCTTTACCTCAAATGGGTTAAAAATGAGCCGAAATCTATACTACAATGCCTCTTGAAAATCCTCAGCTCCTTTCCACTAATTTATGATAGAAAAGAGATGAGCACAGATAATACTTAAGATTTCTACGAAATTTCCTCAGAAATTTGATGAAGAATGAAGAAATTTGAAGAAGAAAATGGAAGACAGTGCTTCAGTCTTCTATGGATAAAAGAAGAACGAAGGAGAAAAAAGAAAGGAAGAAATATAAGTTATCGTGAAAAATAATCAATTACTGCCCCTTTAAATAGGCTACTACCTCAGTAATTTCCACCTCGCCATTTCTTCTTCACCATTTCGAACTCGCAAATGCCAGCTCGTCAATGCCAGTTCGCATTGCCGGCTCGCAAATGCTTGCTTGCCATTTCTAGCTTGCAATGCCTTTTCGCTATTGCCAGCTCGCAAATGCCACTTCGCCCTTTTCCAATTTGCAATGTCGGCTCACAATTGATAGTTTGCAAGGCCAGCTCGCCAATGCCAGTTCACAAAGCCAACTCGCCAATGCAACTTCACAATGTCGGCTCGCAATTGCCAGTTCGCAATGCCAGCTCGCCAATGCCACTTCGCAATGCCAGCTCCCCAATGCCACTTCGCAATGCCGGCTTGCCAATGCCAATTTGCAAGGCCGGCTCACCAATTCCACTTCGTAAGGCCGACTCACCAATGCCACTTTGCAAGGCCGGCTTGCCAATGCCAATTCGCAAGGCCAACTTGCCAATGCCACTTCGCAATGTCGGGCTGGAAACCTACTCTAACCCCTGATACTAACCCAGTTCGCAAATGCACTACAGATATTCAAACTCCTCGATTCTTTTGTCACTTAAAATATACAGTTAGGGGTTCAACATATCAAGAATCCAAATTAAAAGGAAATATACATAATTTATAGTGAATTTCTATATTTCATACTGACTTTACTCTCCTAGAACAGTCCGACAAGTCTGATTCAATTTGGTTTCTCTTAAGTTAAAATTTTCCATTCTCTTTTACAATTTATAACCATCAATCAATATTATACAAAAGAATATTTTTCCATGTTCACTCTTTTGACTCGTTCATTCTCTAACATTCTCAAAATAAATAAAAATTTAGACTTATTACAAGATTTATGAACTAGACCGATCCAGTTTAAAATTGCACACACACACACACACACACACACACACACATATATATATATATACAAAGATGGCAGGTGTTATATTCTTCCCCCTTTCAATTAAATTCGTCCTCAAATGTAAATAAAACTTACCTCAAAACTGAAATAGAGATGGATATTTGTTCCACATCTCTTGTTCGCTTTCCCATGTACACTCATCTATCGTCTGATTCCTCCATAGCACTTTAACCATAGGGATCTCTTTGTTCCGAAACTTTCTGACCTGTCGATCAACAATCTCCACAGGTAGCTCCTTATAGGACAAACCATCACTGAGATCCACATCCTATATCTCTAAAACATGCGACGGATCCGACATATATTTTCGCAGCATAGATATATGGAAGATTGGATGTACGTGGCTCATATTGGGTGGAAGAGCCAATCTATAGGCCACACTACCAATCCGCTAAAGTATCTCAAACGGGCCTATAAATCATGGTGATAGCTTGCCCCTCTTCCTAAATCTCATAACTCCTCGCATCGGTGAGACCTTTAGGAAGACAAGATCACCAACTGCATACTATACATCCTTCCTCTTTGGATCGATATAACTCTTTTGCCCACTGAAGGCAGTCCTCATTCACTCTGTGATCATAAGAACCTTCTCCATAGTCTCTCTGATAAGCTCCAGTCCCTCTGGCTGCTTCTCTCCCGGCTCCACCCAACACACTGGAGATCTGCACTTTCTATCATATAGTGCTTCAAATGGAGCCATACCAATCGAGGAGTGATAACTGTTGTTGTAGGAGAACTCTATCAGTGGCAGATAATAATCCCAGCTATCTTTGAAATCCATAACACATAATCTCAACATGTCCTCTAGAGTCTAGATCATCCTCTCTGACTGCCCGTCAATCTGCGGATGGAATGTCGTATTGAACTGTATCTGGGTACCTATAGCCTCCTGAAAAAAATTGGAATGTGAACTGTGTACCCCTGTCAGATATGATCACCAAAGGAACTCCATGAAGATGCACAATCTTATCCACATATAATTGTGCGTACTGAGCTGCTGAATAGCTGGTCTTAACCTCCAGAAAGTGTGCAGACTTCATCAACCGATCAACAATAACCCAAATAGAGTCATACCCCCTTGAAGTCTGTGGCAGGCCAACTATGAAATCCATAGTAACCTATTCCCATTTCCACTCAGGCAGCTCTATCTCCTGAAGTAGCCCTAATGGCTTTTGATGCTCAAACTTAACCTGCTGACAGGCTAAGCATTTAGATACAAACTGAGCTACGTCTTTCTTCATCCCAGGCCACCAATAAACATCCCTCAAATCATGGTACATCTTGGTAATCCCTGGATGTACACTGTAAGCAGAATAGTGTGCCTCTCGCATGATCCGATCCCATAGCTCATCACAATCCGGTACACAGATATGCCTCCCACATCTCAAAACCCCATCATCCACAGAAAACTCTGTCATCCGACCACTCTGAACCTCTCCCTTTAGCTTCATAAGATATGCATCCCTGTCCTGAGCCACTTTTATATCATCTATCAACAGTGACTTCGCCCGAAATTGTGCTATCAGAGCCTGGTTCCGATCATGGGAACCCAAATCCAACTCTACCCCCACATCTGCCAACTGTCTCAAATCCCTGATCAATGGCCTCCTACCAAGCATAATATAAGCAAGACTACTTATCGATTTCCTGCTCAGAGCATCCGCTACTACATTTGCCTTCCCTGGGTAATAAAGAATCTCATAGTCAGAATCCTTCAGAAGCTCAACCCATCTGCGCTGCCTCAGGTTCAGATCCTTCTGCTGAAATATATACTGCAAACTCTTATGATCAGTATATAACTCACATTTAGACCCATATAAGTAATGTCTCCAAATCTTCAAGGCAAAGATAACTGTTGCCATCTCTAGATCATGAGTTGGATAATTTTCTTTATGCTTCTTTAGCTGACGAGAAGCATAAGCAATTACCCTACCTATCTGCATCAGAACACACCCTAGGCCAATCCGCGAAGCATCATAATATATAGTAAATTTCTCCCCCTCAACTGGTAATGCCAAAATCAGAGCACTGGAAAGGCAATACTTCAGAGTCTAGAAGCTACGGTCACACTCATCCATCCAAACATATCGCTCCTGTTTCCTCATCAATCTAGTCAAAGGAGTTGCAATACGGGAGAAATCTTTCACAAATCTCTGATAATATCTAGCCATACCTAGAAAGATGCGTACCTCTGAAACACTGGTAGGCTGAGGCCAATTAGCTACCGCCTCAATCTTTTAAGGATTCACTATAATACCATCCTTACAGATAACATGTCCAAGGAAGCACACCTCAGTTAACCAGAACTGACACTTGGATAATTTAGCATACAACTGATGCTCCCGAAGTGTCTGTAGCACAATCCTCAAATGCTCCCTGTGCTCCTCCTCACTCCTGGAATAAATAAGGATGTCATCAATGAAGACGATGACAAAATTATCCAAATAAGACCTAAACACCCTGTTTATCAGATCCATAAAAGCCGCTGGAGCATTTGTCAACCCGAATGGTAATACTAGGAACTCATAATGACCATAACGGGTTCTGAAAGTAGTCTTGGGTATATCTCCACTCCTGATCTTCAACTGATGATACCCAGACCTCAGGTCAATCTTAGAAAAATGGCTGGCACCCTGCAGTTGATCAAATAAGTCATTTATCTGTGGCAATGGATACTTATTCTTCATTGTGACTTTGTTCATCTGCCTATAATCAATACACATCCTCAGAGTCATCTTTCTTTCTCACAAACAGAACTGGTGTACCCCATGAAGAACTACTAGGTTTGATAAACCCTCTATCCAATAGCTCCTGTGACTGTATCTTCAACTCCTTCAGTTCTGCTGGAGCCATTTTTGTATGGTGGAATAGATATCGGGTTTGTGCCTGTATGCACCTCTATCTCAAACTCAATCTCCCTATCAGGGGGCAATCCTGTCAACGCCTCAGGAAATACATCAGGAAAATCCTGAACCATCGGTATATGATCCAATCGTACAGAAGACCTCTGTACATCCACCACATGAGCCAAATAGGCTGAACAGCCTCTCCCTATCAACCTCCGAGCCTAGATAGCAGATATAAGGTTAACCCAAAACTCCTGAATATTACCCTGAAACTCAAACTCCTGTTGCCCCTCAGGCTGGAATCTAATCCTCTTCTTATAAAAATCTATCACTGCCCGATGTCTAGTCAACCAATCCATACCCAGTATCACATCCAACTCAAGCACAGGCAACTCAATCAAGTCAACACGCAGAATATGATCATTAATCTCAACAATGCAATCAGGATAATAATGATCAACATCCACACAATCCCCTATAGGAGTAGCAACAGACAAGGGAACATCTAACAACCTCATCTTCTTATTCAATTTGGGTGCAAAATGTGGTGATACAAAAGAGTGAGTTGCACCCAAATCGAATAAGGCATCTGCAACCTCATTCTGAACCAGAATAGTACCTGTGACAACATTATCTGATCTCTGAGCATCTTGAGTGTTGACTACGAACACCCTGCCCTGGCCCCTGCCAGCTGGAGCTTGACTACTACTGGGAGACTGACCTCCCCTACCTCTGTCTCTGGCTACTGTCTCTCTACCCAAATTCTGACTAGTCTGAACCATTGGCTGAGATACTGTGACTGATGGCTGCTGATCAGCCCTCAATGGACAAGTGTTCATATAATGGCCCTGCTGGCCACACCTCAAACATGCACCTGTCCGCCTCCAGCACTCCCCTCCGTGTTTATGACCACAATACACACAAATTGGTATACCAGAAGTCTGAGTAACTGGCCTCGAAGAACCCTAAGAGTATGCAGGCGCTAACTGAACCCCTGGCTAACCCCTACTATATAGTCTCCTCCTATGACTACTACCAATAGATCTCTGCTCAAATCTGGGTACTGGCCCTGCCTGCCTAGGATGGGAGCTACTCTCCCCCCTTTTGCTCTGTGATCCTGGGCCACCCCTTCCTTTTCTGATCCCTCTTGGCCCTCTCTGTCTTGTACTTTTCTTCCATCTGAGTGGCCTTATCTATCACTATGGTCAAAGAAGTAAACTCTGTGGCAAGAAGAGCATTATTAAGGCAGCATGCAATCCCCTCCTGAACCTGCTGATCAAATCTGCCTATGTAGGTACTATATGAGCAGCATATCTACTTAGCCGAATGAACTTCTCGGCATACTCCTCTACAGAATGGTCCCCCTGCTCTAACTGCTCAAATCTCACCAGATTACGGATCCTCACACCCTCAGTGATGAACTCATCTATCAGACCCTAATGGAACTCTGCCCAAGTGGGTGGGTGCTCTTCATATAGCCTGGTCTCTATATGCCTCCAAAACCACGTCTAGGCCTTCCTCTTAAGTAACAAACCCACCAACTCTATGGATCTCAGCTCAAAACAAGGTAGTCTCCTAACTACCTTTTCCACCTCCTCCAGAAAATCCACAGGATCTGTACCTCTGTCCCCTCTAAACTCTGGTAAGTTTAGCTTTAGAAAGCTAAACATGGAGACTCCGCCCTCCTCTATCTCTCTCCTGCCTCCCTGTGCAGCTGGCTCCCTCTGAGCCCCCCACTGGCTGCACAGGAGCCGGTGCCACTACCTCAGGTACTACTGGTGGCTGAACTACTGCAGGAGTAGGTGGTTGCTGTGCCTGCTGTCTCTCCCTCCTAATCTCTGCCATCTCCCTCCTCAGCTCCATCAAACCCTTCATCATCTCAATCCTCCAAGGGTCATCTCCCCTATCTGAGTCCTCTGAAGTCCGTCAAGATCGATACAGACCCTCTGATACACTAACCTCCCTCACTAGGGACACATTGGAGGCAATCTCAACCTCCCTGGTGTCTCTGTCTCTGCTATCAGACATGTCTATAATCTGTCAAGAAAATATGAAAACAGTCTCAAAAAATAGTAAAAATGCAGAATAAAGACATATAACAGACGATAACAACAATAGACGACAAAGGCAATCCTATGCTCCATGGTATACTTAATTTTACCTTATTCTGTAACTAATCACTATTCCTCTGTAATACAGTCACTATTCATCTGTTACCTAGATTTATATTTTGTAACCTAGTGGCTCTGATACCACATCTGTCATGACCCGATTTCTCAAACTGCGACAGTCCTAGGGTACGGGAAATGCCAATGGCGACCGGCAAGTGTAGAACCCAGTACCATTACACAATCTATCAACCTCAATATATTATTCATTTATTATAATTACCATCCATTATATTATCCCGTTATTCATTCTGTTAACCTGTCAATTATTTTGTCACCATTCTGCAGTTGGCTGTCACAAGCATATACCATATATCATGCATTCATATAATCAATATATATATACCATCAATATCATATATAAACAATGTTCATCTCCTAGCTACCCAATACATACCCATGAAGCAGCTAGATCATGAGCACCAAAATAATATAAATACAATAATCCAAAATAGATATATACATTAGAAAATCCGTAGCAGGAATCCACAGAGAAACAAATGACTGGATCTTGCAACCTACTCTTCTCCTGTAAGGGACAAACAAATAAAAAGATGAGTATGGATGATACTCAGTGAATTTACATGCATCCCAATAAATAATAGGCACAAATAGGCAATGGTATAAGTCAAATGAAATACAGTAGATGGTAGGGATATCAAGGTACAGTAAAGCTCAAGAAATAACAAATATGTTCGGTTACATATGGAAAGGCAGATAATGAGATAGACTGTATGAAAAGAAATCATACAATCTCCAAATAATTAATATCACTAGACCATGTAGGTCACCAGTATCATATAAGCATAAGGCTGATCAGGCCTTATGGCCAGGATCATAACCCCTCCTAGCTAGGGTTCAATACTACAATGTGCACAAGATCGACAGTATTTCCCCACTACCCTGTCGAATCGGTAGTTCTGTCAAACCATATCAGGGTCAATAAGGAGGGATACCATAAGTAACAATGGCATCCAGATATCAGTCAGTCAAATAATAGTCAGTTTGGTATCAATCAATACAGTATGCAATAAGCTCATTGGCAATGTCATATACATTATACAATCAATAATCATAAGATTGGCAACAAGGAAAGGTAAGAAACAAACGATGATTCGGTGACCGAAATTGGTGGGTCAATTGGCATGCCAATGTCATTGGCGATAATGGCATTCAATTAGTAGGCCTATGGCATACAAACCAATAGGCCAATGGCAAATAAACTAGGCATTTTGTCGAACACTTGGTGGGCACACAAAGGTAAGCCAATGGGTTAGGTTTTGGTGCAAAATTGACTTGCACATTCAAACCAATAACAAGGTACATTGTTCAACAAAGCAAAGGTATTAATAAACACAATTTAAACAACATTAAAATGGATTAAATGGCTAAGGAAAATCAAAGAAAAACCAAGCAAAACATAGTCACAACTAGGCAAAGGTGGTTCGGCCATGAAGGGCATTTTGCCAAAGATTTCAATTCAACATTTTAATGATTCAAACATGTTAAATGATGCAATGTAAACTCACCAATTGATCCAATTAGCCAATATACACACAATTGCCACCAATTTCCACCAAAATCCCCAAATTGCTTACTTTGCAAACTCAACTTTCACAATCTACAATTTCACATCAAATTAACCACCAATTAGTTGTTCATTCATATCCAATTGATCATTTCTAACATCAATTAACAATTCCTAACACTAATTCAACAATCTATCCTTTACAACTTCAATTTCAAGCATCAAATTGGGAATTCCATCAAATTTGAATAATCTAATGCAATTAAACACAATACCCATTCAATTGAACCTAAATAATCACTAAATCATTAATCAAATCAAACAAAACAGCAACTTACCCAAAACCACCAAGTTGGCCGAATTCTTCTCCAAGCAAAGCCTCCCAATCCTTTACTCCTATCAACAATCTATGGATGGATATGGATGAAGCTAAGTTAGAACTTGATTTTGCTATCAAATTTCAATGAAATTGATGAAGAAATGAAGAAGAACAATGAAGAAAATGGCATTCGGCCAAAGAGGAAGAAAATGAATAGGAATGGAACCAAAATGAAGAAGAAGAAACCGTAAATTTGATGGCCAAATAAGACAAAATAAGTTGTAAAATTACAACTAAATCCCTCAAGTTCCATCCTTTACACTTTGGTCCTTAAACCTTCTGTAATTTATCCTGACAATTTTGTCAGGATTTAGATATCAGTGTGGGAAGTTTATAGGCTTAATTTAATTTATTATTATTTATAAAAATGATTATGGAGTCATTCTATAACTCCGACTGACCCATTTCTACTATTCACCTTGAATTCACCTTTATTTACTAAAATGCCATTGCTTACTTTTTCAGTATTCCTAAATGATTTTCACTTCTTTCTTTTTACCAAAATTAGACATAAATTATGGTCATACTTTACTCCTAAGTCAACTTCAGATATTCTTCCATTGACCGGACCGCTAATTTCTCGGTAGTATTCCCGACACCTCCAGTTTTCGAAAAAGTTGCAAATTTGCTTTTTAACTGTGTCTCTAAAATTATTTCCCCTCAATTCAAGACTAAAGAACCACATATTGAGAATAAATTCATGCTTTCATGCTATGGCTTCCTAGGGTATTCCATTTTTGCCTTAGAATATTGTTCGTCATCTTCTTCCTTTTCTATCATTAGATTGCTTGGAGGAGTAAAGGATTTGGAGGAATAATTCAAGGAAGAATTCGGCCACTTTTGTGTTCTTGAGTTAAGGAATTATTTTGTTAAGCTTGATTGATTATTTATGTGTTATTTAGGTTCAATTGAATGGGTTTGTAGTTAATTTGCACCAATTTATCCAAATTAATTGAAATCCCTAATTAGGTTGCTTAATTTGAAGCTGTAAGATGTGATTTGTTGAATTAGTATTAGGTTTTGTTAATTGATGTTATAATTAGCTAATTGGATTTGAATGGATAACTAATTGATGGATAAATTGATGTAGAATTGGAGTTTGGACAAAAGTGATTTCCAAAGTGACCTAAATTGGTTATTTGGAGGTTTACATTGCATTATTTAACATGCCTAATTGATTAAATTGTTGATTGGAAACCAATTATGAAATGCACCTTTTGGCCAAACCACATTGCCTTCCATTTGCCTTTGGATTTTGCTTGGTTTTGTTTTATTTTTCATGGCCAATTTGATCCATTTTGATGTTGTTTAACCTTGTTTCTTTGATACCTATACTGTTGTTGCAATGTGGTTTGTTGTTGATTTGAATGGGTAAGCCAAATTTGCACCAAAACCTAACCTATTGGCTTGCCATTATATGCCCACCAAGTATTTGATGAAATGCCTAGTTCATTTGCCTTTAGCCTATTGGTTTGAATGCCATAGGCCTACCAATTGAATGCCATTGTCGCCAGCAATGTTGGCATGCCAATTGACCTTCCGTTTTCCGCTACTGAACTAACTTTTGTTTTATGTCATTCCTTATTACTAAACCCTATATCATTGATTGTACATTATATTCGGCATTGCTATTGATTATATTGATTACTGTACTGATTGATACCGAACTGATTGTTATTGGATTGACTTATATTTGGATGCCATTGTTGCTTATAGTTCCCTCGTTATTGACCTTGATATGGTTTGGCAGAGCTACCGATCCAACAGGGTAGTGGGGAAATACTGTCGGCGATGTGCACATTGTATTAATGATACCCTAGCTAGGAAGGGTTATGGTCCTGGCCATAGGGCCTGATCAGCCTTATGCTCATTGATATTGATATGATATTAGAGACCTACATGGTCCATATTTACTGATTACTGGAGCTTGTATGATTTCTTTTCATACAGTCCATCCAATTATCTGTCTTTCCATATGTTACCGAGCCTATTTGATATTATTTGGCTTTACTGTACCCTAACATTTGAATTGTATACTATTATCTCATTGACTGATACCATTGTTTATTGTGATGCATGTAAATTCACTGAGTATCATCTATACTCACGATTTCATTGTTTACCCATTTCAGGAGAGGAGTAGATTACAAATTCCTGTCTTCTGTCATCCTAGGATATCTGTTACAGTTTCTGATGTATAGTTTCTGGATTACTGTATTATAATTTATTATTTTTGGTGTTCATTATCTAGCTTCTCCATGGGTATGTATGGGTTAGCTAGGAGATGAACATTGTATGTCATATATATTGATATGATATTCTGAGTTATATGATGGTATTATGATATAATATGTGAATGTTACAGCCAACTGCAAAATGATTACAGAATGCATGATAGGTTAACATAATAGACGGTAACTAATTAAAATGAATAATTACTTGAGGGTTATAGATGATGCATGTGATACTGGGTTCTACGGGTGACGGTCACCATTGGTATCTCCCATGCCCTAGGATCGTCGCGGTCCGGAAAACCAGGTCGTGACATTGATAAGGCTACACAGATGGAAGAGAAGTATAAGGCAGATAGGGCAAAGAGGGACCAGAAGAGGAAAGGGGGTCTTGGATCTCAGAGTAAGAGGGGTAAAGCAGCTCCCAGCCTAGTGCCACGGTTTGACCAGAGATCTACGACTAGTAGTCAGAGGAGGAGGATTCAAACTAGGGGACCACCAGTGGTTCAGTGTCACAATCCAAATTGGGAGCCGCGACGGTCCTAGGGTACGGGTGTTGCTTAAGCTACCAGTACTATGAAGAACCCAATTAACAGTCACGACCCGATTTCCGCAGTCAGATCGCGACGGTCCTAGGGCACGGAAAATGCCAATGGCGACGGGCACCCGTAGAACCCAGTATCAATCACATTCATAATATACATATATATTTATCACAGTGGAAATAAAATCATCCATCATATTGCAGCGGAAACCCATCATCAGTTACATACAACATATCTATAAATCCAATCACTCATAAAACACTATTCATTCTGAAAATACCATCTCATATATCATCATAAACATATATATATTTGTTCGTGTCCTAGCTAACCCATACATACCCCATGGAGCAGCTAGATATGAACATCAAAATACATAGTATAAAATATATATATACATCACTAATGCTGGCAGAAATCCCTAGATGATGAACGACAGGATTCTGTAATCTACTCCTCTCCTGAAATAAGTAAACAATGAGAGGGTGAGTATATAAGATACTCAGTGAATCTATATGCATCGCCAATGAAAATGAGATTTACAAAGGAACCAATGATATCAAAT
>CANXYC010009758.1:0-10971 GCA_948193065.1 Aleurites moluccanus | reverse complement strand
AATATATTATGTTTCTATTTTTTTTTTTTTTTTTTTTTTTTTTTTTTTTTTTAATAAATATATATATATATATATATATATATATATATATATATATATATATATATATATATATATATATATCTCTGACAGTAACCTTTCATGTTACTGTTATATGTCAACTTTTAGTAGCAACTTTTTATGTCACTGATGTTAGGTTTTAGCAATAAAATTGACTTGCTGCTAATACAATTATTTATTATAGTGTATTTAGAGTTAGGTTGAGTTAGAACAATCACCAAAAACCTCTACTAGTAGCTAGCTTAGTAGTGAATGCTAAAAATTTGAATTTTTTTTGTTTAAAATGTGAAATCTCTAGTGTTAGTTATATGACATAGTTAAAGTATATATTTTTTTCATATATATTATGTGCTTTTATCTTTTAATATGTTATGTACATAGAGAAATTAAAAAAGACTAATTAATTTTTGTATATTGTTTTTATATAAATAAAATGTCATGTAATAAATTAAATTAATTTCAAAAAATTGTCATATATATAAAAGATTCATAACTTTTTATTTAAATTTTTTAATGTCCTTTGGCTTTTTAATTATTGGGGTGTATAGTTTTAACCTATAAAAAGTTATTTAAACTAATAGTCAAATTGTAAAATGAATTGAGAAAATAATTGTTTTTTTAAAAAAAAATTCCTCTACCTAAATTTGCATGTAGAACTTACAATTTTCTATATAATTAATGTATTGAATACCTTTTGTAATTTATACCTATGTAGTTTTTAACCATAAAAAAACTAAACAAAATGTTAGTTAAATTGTAAAGTAAATTAAGAGAATTATAAAGTTTTATGAAAAAATTATATGTAAACCTTATAATTATTTATATAATTTTATCATTAAGTTATTTAATTTTTATTTTGAAAAAAATTACATAATATGATAATCAAGTTCCAAGCATTTTGAAAAAAACTATAAGATTTATTGAAAAAATACATAAATTAAATGTTTATGTGAAATTTTTTCATCAATTTATATAATGTTTTAGCATTTTATGTAATTCCTAATTGGATTATGCAATTTTTACTTATGAAAAGTTGTATAAGATGATAATTAAATTATAAAAAATATATTTATATATAAGGTATTTTAAAAATTATGACTCTTTCTATTGGTTTATGTAATCATTACTTTAAAAAATTATGAAAGACAATAGTTAAATTATAAAATATATTGAGAGATTATAAGCTTTTTGAAAAATTATATAATTTAAATTTGTATGTAAAATTTTCAGTTATTTAATTATCTGTAGAAATTCTATAAGGTGACAGTTAAATTACAGAATGAGCTGAGAGAATTAATTTTTTAAAATTATATAATATAAATTTATTATTATAAATTACATAATAATAACTTGCATAATTTCCAAATATTTTCTATAACTTACAATTAGATTATTTAATTTTTTTTCTTAAAAAAGTTAATGTATGGTAATAGTTTTATTGCAAAGTGTTGAGAGAATTATAAAATTTATTAAATATATATTAAAAATTTTTATAAAATACTTTAATTAATATAATTTTTTTATTAAAATACATTATTACCCTTTTATATGTATTACTAGACTATGTTTGAACACAAAACCTGTCAAATCCATCAATAACAAAAATAGCCATCATGATCACCTATATATTCAAGGCCCTGAAGTACTTGTTGGGTAACTGTATAGATAGATTGGTTTGAACAAGAAGTTACATATTGAAAAAAATGAATCAAATAATGGATGGATTTTTTAGAAATTGAATGGTAATTTGGTCATAAAAAAATTAATAAAGAAGTGGTGCGTGAGAAAATCACAATATATATAAAAGACAAGTGGAGTGATTGGACATAAGAGTGTGATGATAATGTCAGGTTTCTGAAACCTGGTATAGATGATTAGACCCACCTTCAGCCTTCAGATTCCGACATGCCTTTGCACTTTTCCATTGCTTAGTAGGTTTAGTGATTCTTGTCTTTTCAACATTCTAATCCAACAATACACAACTATTCTCTTCCCTTCTAACCAAATATATAAAACTATACACTTTTTCAATGGATATAGTTTTATATTTCTAGTTAAATTTTGATTCCTTGTTATCAGAATTTTATTGTAGAAAAATAACATTCTCTAATAAAATTCCTTTATTTTTTTGTGGTTTACTCAAACTTGTAAATTTTCAAATTTAGTTCAGCCCATTTTCTTTTCTTTAGGTTGGCAGCGATGGTGTGATATATTATTGGTATAAAAATATAATTTTTAAATTATAAATTATTATAAAAAATTTATAATTATTTATGAGGTTTATCGATTAAAAAAAAATTATATAATTAAAATTTTTAATTAATTAATTAAACAACATAAATTTTTTTAATTCATCACATATATATTAGTAATTTGCAATTAAGTATACCTTTAATCTTATGACACCATATTTTGAAGAAAAAAAATATTATTATATTTAAAAATTAATGTTAAATTATTATATAACTTTTAAAGTTTAAATTTCACAGAAATACTTATTATTTCAATAAACTTATTATAAATTTTATCATTTTTTTGAAAAGTAATAACATTACAGAAATTATATGTATTTTGCGGAAAATATAATGAAATTTCGCAAAAATAGCAAATGTGATTTTTTAAAATAAAACCAATTAATTTTAATTAATAATAATATTACAACTCTATATTTTTTTGAAGAAATCTACTCATTTTATTAAAAGTGTAATAAATTTTATCATTTTAATGAAAAAAATAACTTTATAAAAATTATATGTATTTTGCAGAAAATTTAAAACAAAATCAATTTTTTATACAAATTATTAACAAATATCATCAAAACAACTGTAAAAAAAATAAGTATTTAAAGGAAAACATATACTTAGAATATAATAAATATAAAAAAGTAATGAATTGAAATTCTAATTTTACTATTCCAGTCTTAGAAATCAAGTAAAACTAAAATGAGTTCAGCATTGATATAGAGAAGTCAATTTTTTTTTTTCAAACTTTTTTATTTACATTTTATTTTTTCCCAATTTTTAGTAATTTTATTATATAATGTTATAATTTATTCAAAAATCAAACATGCTTATTTGCAAAGGAAAACATGAAATTAAATACAAATATGAAATCATAAGATATTTAAAAATTTATTTATAATAAATAAATATTACATTCGAAACATCACATTTAACTCATAACTTAGATTTAAGCCCCGTTTAATTTAGTTGTTGTTGAAAACTGTTAACTGATAGCTATTACTTAATAGCTTATTGTTGCAAGTGTTTGGTAAAATTATTATTAGTTGTTATTATATTCAATGATCATTAAAAATAAATATTAATATTTATTTTTTTATTTAAATATTATTTTTGGAGGATAATTTAATATTTTTAATTAAAAAAGTATGAATTTTTTTTTTAAAAAATTCGATTTGAAATTTTTGTAAATAACAGTTGTTCAACTATCTAACACCTAACAATTTTTAATAATTAAACACTACGATACAGCTGTTGGAAATCAAAAAGCTATCGACTGCATAAAATTTTTTTACTAAACACCCGCATAAATTTATTTGCAAAAAAAAATATAAAATTAAATACAAATATAAAATCATAAGATATTTAAAAATTTATTTATAATAAATAAATATTACATTTGAAAAATCACATATAACTCATAACTTAAATTTAACCTATGAATACTTAAAAAAATATATAAAATATTATTGGCTAAAAAAAATTTGAGACTTCGCAATAAATTTATTTAATAATATGAATTTTGTTTTTATATAAAAATATATTCCACGTGATTTTTTTTTACATAACATTATTATGTAAAATATTAATATGTTAAAATATTTTTAAAAATTATAAATTTAATAAAAAGGTAAATTGCATACCTAGGTTATTAACAAAAACAGTAAAAAAAATCAAATAATTTAAATAATTAAGCTTTATGAAAAAGAAATAATATTATGACTACTCAAAATTTATTAATTGTAATTAATGTATATATTCCTAAGCTTTAATTAGGAATCTTTATTTCCCATTTGATTTAATTTCTTAATGAAACAAATTTTTAATTTTAATTAAAATTGATGTATTGTAGATTTATATATATATAATAAATAAAATGACTAATCTGAATACAACAAAAAATATAAAAATATTAATTAAAAATAATATAAAAATTCGTGTATTTTTTTTCAATCTAATGAATTAAAATTTTATCTCAATCATGATCTTAATTTTAATAAAATCTTAAGTTTCGTTGTAAACAAAAGTTCATATATATATATATATATATATATATTTCATGAGACTTATATTTTATTAATATTTATATTTTTCATCTAAAAAATTCTATTTCTAGTAATTTGTATAATAAATTCTCTTTTATAAAACTTTTTTACTTTATTAATAATTTAAGTAAAAGGTATTCTTCTGTCAATTTTATTCTTTAAATTTTTATTTTTTCTCATCTCGTGTGCTTAATTAAGAAACAAACTCTATATAAGGAAAAATATTAAGCAGTGACTGCGGATGCCGTCTTAGCTCAGCTGGTAGAGCGCATGGCTTTTAACCATGTGGTCGTGGGTTCGATTCCCACAGACGGCGAATTATAGAAACAAAACATTAATGTTTTAACTTAAAAATCTAATTGACTCGAAAATAGAAAATTAGGGACTAAAATAGCATTAAAAAATTATTTGACTAAAATAGCATTAAAAAATTATTTTGAGAGAAAAATGCCGAAATGTTAAATTTTTATAATTTTGAAATATATATAATTTTTATTTTTTGTATAAAAAAACTAATTGACCAAAAAAATTAGAAATTAGGGACTAAAATAGCTATAAATTTAATGTAAATCTCTAAAAATATTAGGAATTAAATTTAATTGATTAGAGTTTAATTTTTACGGTTAGTATATAAGAGATCATTTATGAATATACAAGTTGACGATAGTGGTGTATCCTAGTATATGTTAATGACTTGAAATATGATATATGTTTGATATGGAATGCTAAACTTATAAGAGATCATTTATGAATATACAAGTTGACGATAGTGGTGTATCCTAATATATGATAATGACTTGAAATATGATATATGTTTGATATGGAATGCTAAACTAAGTGTATATGAGTTATTAATATGGCATAATAGTAATGAATATGTGAAATGTAAGTTAAATGAGGTGATAAAATGTGTTTAATGCATAAAGGATTGAAAAAATGGTGAATTGTGTAAAGTGAGGTTTATAGTGCATATTGAGTATGCTTGATGTGTTTTTATGTGAATAATGTGTTTTGTGATGTTTTTATATTTTACCGGAGTGTTATATATGGAAATAGGTGAACCGTCGAGTACTCCAGCTGAGAGTGTTGGACGGCCCAAACACACATATATATGGCCCTATTTAAGTTACAGTACTATGGAATCTCTATTACTGTACAAATATTTACATATATTTTTGAGACTGAAATATTACATATACAAATATCAAAATTCCACGACGAGGATAGAAGGTGCCAATGGAATTCGAGCCTCACTGCAGTCCTGAAAAACAATAACCACTAAGGGGGGTGAGTATAAAAATACTCAGTGAATCTCTATATATAAAAATACAGTAGATGTTCATAATACCATGGTTGCTCATATATGACCTATAAAATCATATAAGATAACAAATAAAGGGTAAAACAAGTATTCATATAAGTATCCAGTGTACGAGTCAACGCACATATGATATAACCTGATTGGGTCCAATGAAAAGTGCAATTGCACTATTTGTTATTGCACAATCGTGCATAATTCTGTAACTCCAGCACTAATTGTGCTTAATTCACTGTACGTAAGAGTGATCAGCCCTTACGGCTAGAGAATACATCATCCTCCCCCTTTAGCAAGGGTCTAATGAATACCGGTATGCACACAGTCGAAGGAATTACCCGCTACACCATCGAGGTAGCCCTATTATAATACTATATGGGTGTGTCTCTATATAGCAGTAATATAGCATAAATATAACTCATATAACTATGGAACAATCATATGTATATCCATAATGAATAATAAGACAAATTGAGGTCAAGTAAAAAAAATGGCCCGTGGGGCCCAGTTGCGCTGTCGCAACTGACACTCGCCGTTACGGGTCCATTTTGGTATTTTTGAGTAGTTTTCTGGTTAATTATGTTACCAAAGGATTTAGGTAGATCATGAGGTACCATTTTAAAGCTTGGGACAAAACTGGAAGATTGGGTCAAGTGGTAGCTCAATTGGCTTTTCAGGTTTCATTTTATAGACAGACAAATTTTATGTCAATTTAGATCGTTTTGGTGGGCTTATTTACGGGTCAAAATGCACTGTAAATACTGTAAGATAGCAAATGCTAGTTTATTAGTCAAAATGACTTTTCATATGATATATGATGCAAATCATGCATGATTATACATATAGACTCACCTTTTACACAAAATGTACAAGTTGATGATGGTGGTGTATCCTAATATATGATAATGAAAATATTTTATGAAAATAATTATTTGGGATTTTGGATTATTAAAATTTTGAAAATATTATGAATAAATATATTTTTTGAAATTTTTTAGAAATAATATAATTTATTTATATTATTAAAAAACCTCAGAAGAGAGAGAGAGAGAGAGAGAGAGAGAAGTCGCTAATCTGATCATCGATGTGTTGCACCACCATAGCCTTGCCCATCTTCTAATGACCCCAACACCATTAGTCTTGTTGCAAACCACCATCGAAGAAAGGAGAACGCACTATATGAAGTTTTTTGGCTATGACGAATTTTCAACTTTGATTCCGATAGATTATGAGCTTTGACTCTCATGATTATGGTATCATTAGAATCGTCTCCTTCCCAGCTTCATTTAGGTGCCCATCTTGCTTTCTAAGGTTAGCCGGAGATCGAGATTGGAACCATGGTGGCTAAAGTTTCTCTGACGAATTTTGGCTTAACGACGATGATTGGAGGTGAGTGGAAACTAGATTTGGACTCCTAACAATGGGATGCTTCTGATAATATCATCCTCGCCTCCAAGTCCTTTGACAACATGTCGGGCACCGATAAGTGGGCACCACATGTCTCCACTGACCCAAATATTTCAATAGATTGTCTTCTATAGTATATTGCGATTCCAAAACTATTTTATCGAAACTCAACTCCAGTAAGCTTAAAATATTTTTCCTATTAATTTAATTTCGGTTTTTAAATTCTCGTAAATGAGTTTTTTTTGCCTATTTTTATATGTTTTTTTTGTCTAATTGATGAATTTAAAATTGTTATGAATTTTCACTAATTTGTTGAGATGAGGTTATATCATTCATATATTTTTTTTATTATTATATAGCTTGGTTATTAATAAAATTGTTTTAATCTAAGTAATTTCATGGAAATTATTACAAGAAAATAAAGATAATATTATATGAGTTTAATATTGCTTTTTAGTTGAGTTTTGAAATGAATTATTTTTTTTTATAAATAATTCTAAGTTGTGGAATGCTTGAGATTAAAGTTGATTTTTATATAACAATATCCTATGATTGTAAAAATGTAAATTACGGTATCCAAGTAATGTTGCAAATGAATGGCTCGGTATTCGACTCGATAAAAGTTTATTTGTGATCGATTTATTTATAAACGAGTTAAATTTAAACCTTATTTTAAAACTTGAATAATAAACGAGTTAAACTTGAGCAAAACAAAGCTCGGTTCGATTAGACTCGGGAATAACTTGATTATAAGCTCACGAATAGACTTGCGAACGAGCTCGATTAATAGGCTCGTTAACAGCTCGAATAATAGGTTAATAAACAACTCGATTAATAGACTTGCGAACATACTCGTTTATATATTTGATATAAAGCTCGTTTATAGGTTCAGTTAAAATATTTTTATATATACATTTATGATTTATATTTTATAATTATATGTTATATTTATAAGTGGGTATATCAAAAGACATTTTATTCTACATTGAAATATTACAAACTTTTATAAGAGTATATATTTACTATTATACTTCATAGTCAATAAAGACTTCTAAGTAGATCACACTATGCATGTGGCATGAGTGAGTGCACACCTTATATTACATACGTGTATGCTGCTTGGCGCGGTGTAGTGCGCATGTCTACAACCAAAACACTATTTTTCTTTTCTTTTTTATTTCACCCAACCTTAAAACCTATTTATTTTTCTTAAACTGAAAAATCTTCTTACTAATAGTTATAACCGTTGTTTCTTTATTTCACCCAATTATGACATTAAAACTTTATTTGTGAACGTTGGTTCTTTTCTCCTATATATTACAGTAAGGAGAAGTCTTATAAACACACATAAAAAGCACACAGAGCCTTTTCAAATCTTTCAGTCTGATCAAAATAGTTTCATAATTGTTCTTAGAGTTTCTTTGTTTTTGTGTTTGAGTCAAGAAAGCTATAACTGTTGAATTCTGGACATAATTTCGGTTGAGACCTGTGAGCATCAGTGACCTACCAAGGAACTGAAATATTCCTTAAAAATAATGATATATCACGTCTCAGCTAATCAAATATATTGTTTCGATATTATTTATATTTTACTTGGTTCTGAATAAATTAGTGATTGTTTATGGTTTGTATTTTTAATTCTGATTAATAGTTAAGAAACAACATTATGTAATTAATAATGATATATATGTATACAATTTGTTTCACTAATAATATGTCTTATAATTTTATCAAATTTTTGATAAATTTTATAATAATAATAATAATAATAATAATTTATTTTCCTTTTAGAATTTATTAAAGAAAAAGATAAATGTCAAAAAAGAAAACTTTCAGTTTATAGTTTTGCCAAAAAATTATTCTTTATGTTGCATGATCGCCTAATCTGCAGGACTCGAATCTACGAGCAGAACCGCGTGATTTCTAATCATGCTCGATAACCTTTCTAGTCTTGCTCGATAACAATTCTAGCACAACCACCTAATATTCACATGATTCATTATATATATATTTAATTATTTTTAAATTAAACTTCAACATATTCTAAGGATTAAAACTTGATCTATTAGACAAGTCGAGTAGTATAAATCGAGTAGTATAAATATAAAAAATATTTAGATAAATGGTTTGATATTGTTATACAGTTGTTATTTTTTCCAAAATAATACTATATTTGATGTGAGGAAGTTAACCTCAAGTTTTTGTATATATATTTAAAAAAAAAATTAATATTTATTTTAATTAATCAAGGAGTGATAATAATAAAGTATCATGTATTAGTATATAAGTTTAGTAATGAAATCATTTTAATGGTAATTATATTTATGAGATACTAATAGATTTTTAAATTAAAATTTTGTATTTTTAAAAATATATTTTTTATTAATTAATATTTTTTTTTTATACATTATCAATATGAAACTATTTGCAATATAAGAAATTATGTACTCTAATACATAAGTCAAGACTCTAATACATAAGAAATTATGTATTCTAATACATAAGTGACACAGTGTAGCAAGTTTTCAATAAAAAATACGAAGTTTTTAGAGTGATTGAAATTTTATTGAAATAATAATTATCTCTAAAATACTGAAAATATAAAACTTATATACAATCTAAAATTCTAATACTAAATTAGGAAAATAAAATAAATAAATTTTATTACATAAAAATATAGTGCGAAAAGAAAAATGACCCATTTAGGCCCTAAACGAATGATTTTAGAGATGAAAACCGAGCCATCAAAATTAACATAGATAAGATGTTGTTGGGCTAGTAAATCACTTTTTTTAAATATGTTATGGATCTCATGACTGATCTCGGATTAAAAGTTAAGTTTAATTTTTTTGTCTACAGATAAACAAATACTATTTAGGTATTTATATTTACATGTACACCCTTTATGAGTATTTATTTTCATTTTATCTTTTAAATATTATAGTTTATGATATTTTTGAATTTTATTTCGAAAAAAATGACTTTATTAATTTAAATTTTTTTTATTAGTTTTAATGTCTAATATAGAAATTAATGTCTAATATTTGTGAAACACATGGATTAAGGGCCTTATTTAATACAGTAGAATTAAGTCCAAAGAAATTTTAATTATAATTGAACTCTAAACAAATTTAAATTTAAAATTTCAATTAACTAATATTTTATTATTATTAATATTTTGGAGAATGATGTATAAACCCTAGTTCCTTTTTTTTTTTTTGTATGTTGCCGCCTCTCCTTTCTCTCACCTCTTCACTCATCTCACTGCCTCACTCACAACTCATCTCCTCCCTTCCCTTCCCTACATCGGCTACCTGTAGCGACCTTGTATATATGTGTTCTAACCTCGGCGACATACAGATAAATGATGTGTAGATCGACGACATGTAAATTATTTTTGGTAATGTATTTCTTCTTCCTTGGGTAAAAAACTTGTTAACTCTATGCATAGGATTCTTTTGCAGTTCCCTCTGTTAGAAAAGAGGGATTATGCTTCTTGATCTAACAAATCATCTATAATTTTGGGTTCATTATCCAATTCGCAGAGATTGCTTGTAATCCAAAGTTTGATTATTAATCTTCATGGAGTTTTTGGGAACAAGTTTAATTTCTTAATTAAATTGTATTTCTCATTTTAACTTACTAATTAAGTTCTCAACTAACTCAAATTTGTTTTCTAAACTGCATTTCTCGTTTTAACTTAATAATTAGGTGTAACACCTCAGCTTAGCCTGAACCAAATCCATATAGAGATCTTTGGGAGGAGATTTTTAATTTCTTTATATTGTTATGTTTATATATATTTATGCATGAAATTGGTATTTATGCATGTTATTTGAATTAGTTCTAGGCATAGAAATGGTTTAGAGGCTGCTAGGACTTAATTGGCAAATTTTGAATTTTT
>CANXYC010009743.1:0-11075 GCA_948193065.1 Aleurites moluccanus | reverse complement strand
TATATATATATATATAGAAAATATTGTCACCATTCTAATAGATTATCTAGATAGAGATTTTTTATATTAAAAAAATCCCAATGATAATATTTTTAATGCTTATTAAATGTGAGCCTAATTTATAAAGAAAGAATTACATATAAATGATTCAAAACTCTTGCCCAATAACATCCTTCCACAAAGATAGCTAGAACTCAAGAAAGGGGAATAAGCCAACTCTAATAATATGGCAGTAGGGTCTTCTATCTAATCATGCAAGCATCATAGCAAGAATAGATGTTTAAGAAGAAAAAGTAATGGAGTTCCTAAATATGATCGTGCACCTTATTCATTCAAATTAACTAACTCTAGTTATCTTTGCAAAATATAAATATTAGGTTTATATTTTATTTTATATAATTAGTGCAATTTAAGTTTGTTTTTAATTTTATTTAATTATACTATTATGTAGCTTAAAGCATTTAGTTTATTTTGCAATTTTATTTTAATGCATATGTGTTTAATTATTTAATATTTCACTCTTCAATGTTTACTAATATTTTGAGTTAATTTTTTTCAAATTAGCTTGAAAAATGAGTTTCACACCTAAAACATTTTAAGTCAAATATTTTATCATTTTATTTAATATGTAATATTTAAATACCTTTCTTCACATTAAGGATAAATGTGAAATTTAAGTGTGGGGGAGAGCATAAATAACTTTTTATTATTTGCTTTATTTTTATTAATTCTAAAATTTTTATCAAATAAAAATGCTTAATTTGTGAATATTTTTGAATTTTGATATATAAACTTGTGAAATAGATAGTGTTGATATAATTGTATTTAATAATTTATTCCTTATTAACTATATACTTAATATTTAATTTTTGAAATTCTTATTTCATATGGTGATTTTATCTTCTCTAGTGTGATTTTTGAGCCTCTTTTTTTATTGATAAAATTTAATCAATCTTACTCTTTTTTAGTGTTGACCGTCACGTTGAACTTGTTTATAAATACTTATTGAGATCACATAAATGTAGCAATTTTGAATTTTGAGTATGATGAAAGTAAATTAAGATAACATTTTTGCTTAAAAAGCCTATCTTTTTTAATTCCATTAGATGAACCTCTTTGAGCCTATTATTATGATATTTACTTTCCTTGAAAATACTTCTACATGAACTAGCCATTAAAATATTATTTTTATTTCCTTTAGAACTCAAGAGCATTTTAATGATGTATGAGAATATTGAATAAGTGTGGGAGAATTCTATGTATGGGTAGTTTTTCAAGTTAATTAGAATATTTGGATATGATTTGTATTTTTATTTATACTTTGTAGATTTTGAAAAATTATTAAGACATGTGTATTATGCAACTATAAAAAAAAATTGAAAAATTAGTTCTAACAAAATAAAAGAAAGATGATGTATGGGTTCCTAAGGCATAAAATAAAAATAAAAATAAAGAAAAAAGGGCTAGGTCTATATTTTGGGATTAAAAAGATGAGTGAGGTTTTGTTATTATTTAATTGGTGTTCATTGTTGGAATGCTCTTGAATTTTTTTAACTTATCCTTCCTTTTGTTTCCTACACTTTTTATCCAAATCCTATTATAACAAAATGAAAAAGATTTTCGGATTCAAAGTTTGAAATTGTGATTAGTGATGGAGATTGGAGGAATTAGCAAGTTTATGGTAATATGATGCATGATTTGGTTCTGAGTATTTCAAATATCTTATTCTTTAAACACTTGACAGAATGTGAGGTTTTAGATAATCGATTTTTATTACCATGTTGAATTTTTAAATTTCAAATTTTAATACCTTTTATATATACTGTTAGAGTTATAAATTATTGATATTTAATTATATTGAATAATTGATGCTTTACTTGTACTATATTTTAATTCTTGAATTGTTCTAAAAATTAGGTATATCTTTTATTTTATTTTGCTTGAGGACAAGAATAGCTTAAGTGTGGGGAATTGATTGACACATTTTTATCACTATTTTTCTTACATATTTTTTTAATATTTTTAACTAATTTAATTATTTTTTATCTATAATTAATAGTATTTTTAATAAATTTCTACTAATAAGCTTGTCCGAGTTTTTGGTTTTTTACTATAAATTTGCAGGTACTTTTATTAAAATTGCTAATACAAAAAGAATGGACCCAAAATAAAGTCAAAGTCCATGTAAAAGAGCCAAAAATCCAAGCCCATCCAAATTGCAAATCAATATATATATATTGGATACAACTGTAATAAATGTAATAAGGTTGTGTCCACCTTGCCAAAGTAACACACGCCCGTGTTTGAAGATTAATACACCCGTACAAGGCAAATGCAAGCCCGTGTTCCAATTCCAGCATGCCCATGTCATGCAATAATTTTAAAAAATACATACAGTGAAACGGCGTGATTTTGAAGGGCTGACTTAATATTCACGTAGATTTAAATTACACAGTGATTGTATGGCTGTGATTTGCAGACAAATTGAAGAGATCAAGCGAGCAAATAAACGATTTTTTGTCTCTTTCCAAATGAAGCCTTCACGAAAAGCAAGCCGATTTTACATAGTAGCATATTTACTTTGTATATTGTTTTCTTTTTCTATTCCAAAGGCCAAGAACATTTAGTTGAATTTAGGATTTATTTTTAATATATTTTTCCTTTTTTTATAAGAGTTTTATCCTAAGTGATCATATCTAGTGGTAGACCCATTCTTTATACCGTAAAACCTATAATGATTCGTATTGTAGTTTATTTTCATATTAGTTTATGTATTTGATTAATCACAGGTTGTTTGTTGTCATGAAACGAACAAACAATTCAGAAGCGTCTATCGATCAAATAGATTTGTTCCCTTAATCATTTAATTTATTTAATTATATGTTGTCGATCATAATAAATATAATTGAATTGATTGAATGGTTATGAAATTAATGGAATCTGAACTATATTATGTTAATTCATCCATTCACATTGAACACTAAATTACTATTTGTTGCTTGTGTCATTCTATTTTTATTTTTTTATTTTTTTTTAGATTAATTTTCTTTTCGATTTTCATAATTCTCCCAATTCTCAATATTGCTATTGTGTTCTAAATTTCTCACATTCACTCTCGTTGCTCACAATCACTCAATAATTCACAATTGTCCACTTTGCTCACAATTTCTCACTCTCTCTCTCTCTCCCCCCCTTTTTTGGCCATTTACTTCTCAAATCAATTTCTCAAAGCGCTCTCTTTAATTTTCTTGCTTTTTAATTTAATTGTGTCGATCCAACAACCTTTGATTAGAGTATTTAGAAATTTTTTTTTTTTTTTTTTTTTTTTTAAATCATGACAACCCTCAATTGCATTTACACCGATCAAGTCATTCTAGTAGATAATAACCTTGGGTGTCCTATTACTAAATGCTACAATTACTTCGTATACTTGCGAGTATAACCATGACCTATATTTTTCATATTTTTCACTATACATTTTAAGACGGTCAAAAATCAAGACTTTCCTTCTCATCTTTTTTTTCCAACCATCTAGTTTCTTGGTGCAAAGTTGTGTGACCTTGTTCTTTCTTCTTACCCAATGTTTGTTATAGCTATAAAGCCAAGTATCTGGTATAAATGCATGAATGTATGAGTTAACTAATGTTTCATATTTTCATCAGACTAAACACTAATCAAGTCATTCTAGTAGATAATAACCTTGGGTGTCCTGTTCCTGGACGACCAAGAGCCTGCAATGTTGGATTCCTCTCTTTTCTCAGTGGTGCTGCCTCATCTGCCTCTGATGTGGCTACTCTTTTTGTTGCCTCGCATGTTTGATGAGAATACAATCTTTTCTTATTTCTTGTTAACTTATTTGTTATGAGAAAAAGGTGGACATTCAATTTTTTCCTCTGATCTGAAAGCAATTCAATTACATTTTTATAGATTAATCTAAGATCTGATGATATTTTATATCTTATTAATTGATTTGCCTTGTAATTTAGATCCTGATTATAGAGGTTTTTATATAGGCAAGTATATGCAAGATGTTTATTGATCATTTGTATGTTTTAATCCATATAATTTTAGTTATGCTTGAGTTAATATTAATAATAACACAATTTATATTTTTTTTTTAAATTAAATGGGTGTTTCATTGTGAAAATGGTTTAATCAAAGATATAAATTCATAAGCAAAAAATAGAAAGTTTAGTGGTCAAAATAGAAAAATAGTGAAAGTTTAGTGATAAAAAAAAAATACTATGCTGACGTGTCCATCCGATTCAGTGTATTATGTTGACGTGGTTGCCACGTGCTCCGATCTAGCAAAAAATCTGACAATATATGTTCCGGTAAAATAATTTTCGAAGTATAGTGATTAGTAGGTATCTTTTTTCTGGTTAGTGATTACTGGTGCTAATTACCCATATTTTAGTCTTTAACTTCTTTTGGATCCTCCTCTTTTGAGTCTTCTTTTAGATCTTCCTTCTCCTCATCTTTTATGTTTTCATTAGCTAAGGCATCAACCAATAGAATATCATAGAGCCTAGTCAAATCATTTCGGAATGCTTCAGCCTTTGTAATTACTCCTCCACTCCATTCTTCAAATCTAGCAAAAAGTTGTTCATAGGAAGGCGGTTCAAAAAGCGGACTTTCAACTGTGCTTTTTTCTTCTGGGATATCATAGGCTTCTTCTTCTTCTATCAGTTGTAGGTAAGTCTTTTATTTCTTCATACCACTCTTTTTCATCACAGTCTATTGGTTCTAGCTTCTTTTGATTTCTTCCATATCAACTTCATATCCATCCAAGTCTATGACTTCTATTTCTTCAATTTTTACTTTTTGATACTTATGAGGTGGACTTATGAGGTGGGATATCCCCTTTATTCATTTATTCTTTCCTTTCTCTCTTTAAAGGAATAAGATACTTGGAATCAGGTTTCGTTATTTTTAAAAATATTAACCATCATAAAAAGTATAGTGTAAAAGTGTAGGCTATGGTTATACTCGCAAGTATACGAGGTTATTGTAGCAATGGTGATGAGGACACCCAAGGTCATTCTCTACCAGGAAGACTTGGTCGGAGTAAATGAAATTGAAGGTTGTCACGATTTAAAAACAAATAAAATAAAATAAAATCCTAAACACTTTAATCTAAATTGTTGTGATTTCAAGAGAATTAAAAAGAGAGCTTTTAAAGAAAGAGTCGAAGAAATCAGTGAACTGGAGGAGAGAGAGAGTGTGCACTTGTGAACTTAGAGAGCAATAGAGAGCAAGTGAATGTTTGTGAGTATTTGTAAGCAAAAGAGAGAGAGAGAGAGAGAGAGAGAGAGTTTTTATGAGTGTTTGTGAGCTTTTGTGAGAGTGTTGTGAATAATTATGATTGTGAGTAAAAGTGAGCTTTGTGAAAGTGAGCAATTGTGAACACAGTGAAATAAGAAAATTGTGAGAGATTGAAAAAGAGAGATCAAGAAGAAAACAATCAAACCACACATAAAGTAGTACAAGTAACAAATAGCAGTTTAGGGTTATGGTGAACGGATGAATTAACATAATATGGTTCATGATTTAATTAATTCCACAACAGTCCAATTAATTCAATTATACCTACTATAATCAGCAACATATAATTAAATAAATTCAAGAGTTAAGGGAATAAATCTATTTTATCTATAAAAGCTTTTGAATTGTTTACTCGTATTATCGTGACCACAAAGAACATGTGATTAATAAAATACATTAACCAATATGTAATCAAATTGCAATACGGATCGTTGCTAGTTTTAAAATACGAAGAATAGGTCTTCTACTAGGTACGATCGCCTAGGATAGAAACCTTATAAAAGAAATAAATAACAATAGAAAAATAACCCTAAATCCATTAATTATTCTTGGCTACAAAACTATATTACAGAGAACCAAAAAGGGGGAAGAGAAAGCAAGAATAAGGCTACTACCCTCCTTTTATTATTTTTTCTTCTCAAATCTTCATTTGGCAAGAAACAAAAATCTCTTATTTGCTCCATGTGTTTGAAAATTATTCTCCATTCATATTATTTCCTTCTTTGGTCCCTGAATCAAATAATCTTTGTTTAATATTTAAATTACATGAAAATCTATTGAGTAATTTACAGCTTGAATTTTGGGCGTGTTGCTTCCCAACATGTGCGTGCTCTTCTTTAGATTGACAAGCACCAGCGTGCTAGAACCCATATAGTTGTATTGTCAAATGGTTGCTGAGTTAAGTTAGGCCACAAGCTTGATAGGCCCATGTCTGGTTGGCCTAAACCATACTGCACGATTGTGTTGCATTTTAGCATGGGCATGTTGCACCTATCAAATTTGGGCATAGGGGTGTTAGTCAAAGCACGGTTGTATTGAAAATAGGAGAGGTGTATAGGTATGTCAAGTCTGTGTTATCTCAAAGCTTTGGGCTCATGCCCAAATTGTACTTTAAACCCATCTTCTAAACCCTTCTTTAGCCTACTTTTTGGTTTGCACAATTTCTTACTAAAAATACCTGAAAATATTTAAAAACATAGAAAATGCTAGCCAAGGCATTATAAGCAATTTATTAAAAATACTATAATAGGAAAACTCAAAACTAAGCTTAGGAACACTTAAATGCTCAATAGTATGAATTAATGCAAGAATATAGGTTGTTCAATACTCATTAACTTCATACCAACTCATATAAATAATCTCCAGCTTAATAGAGCAGTTTGGGTGCATTAAATACAAATATTAGTACTTGTAATGGTTATTTTTCTGTCAGTTTTTGAAGTATAGCTGCAACAACATAAGGAGTAGCGGGCACTGCTAAGTAAGTAGCGGGTGCTATTTATCTTGTAGGGGGCACGACTTAGCCTGGAATGAAGAACTTCACAGCTGTGACTAACCTCATAGCGGCGGTGAATTCTATAAGTAGTAGGTGCTACTTAACATATAACAGGCACAATAATTCATCCAATTTCTCCTAAGTACTTTTGTATCTCTGAGCTCTCTTAGTAGCGAGCGCTACTGCTTTGCTCCTTAGACCCTTGAGCTTTTGGTCCTTTTAGACTTGAAGCTCATGGCAGTGACATATTTGTAATGGTTGATACTTAACTTCAACCTCTATAGTGTGGGGACTTATATAAGTAGTGGGCATTACTAAGTAGGTAACGGGGGCTACATAACTTGTAGCGGGTTCTACTGAACCTTTTTCCTAGCTTTTAGCTACTATGTCTTCTGGATCTCTTTATAGTGGTTGCTACTACTCCGTAGCGAGCGCTACTTATAAAGTAGCGGAGGCTACTTAACCTGTAGCGAGGCTACTTATCCAGTTTCTCAGATTTTGCCTTCATTATCCTTAAGTTGCAGGGGCTACTTAAATATGTAGCGAGCGACACAAACCAACAATCTACAATCTGACAAGTAAACCTTGCATATAATTAGACAAACAACATTAGTTAATTAATTAGTTGTTTGTACCCATCAAAATGAGCAAGTTAGAACACTAAAGGTCTAACAATTGAAAATGTTTAAATAGACATCCGCGCATTTTGATAGACAAAGATACTTCATAAGCCATCAAATCCATCAAGGCCAATAGGGTCTGATGAACATAAAATTAGTACCTTTCATCATGATCAAAGCTATCTGAAATCCAAGCAGAAGGACTATCAGAGCTCTAGTCTACAATGGCAAAAAGGAGATCAGACTTTCCTTTGTGTGCCAATATTTCATTCCTCTTTTGATTCATTTGCTTGAAAAAATAATAAATGATAAAAAAATAAGCAAGCTAAGTTGAAAATACGAAAGGGCAATTTAGACAAAAATTAGAGCAGACATTAAGTCAAAAACCCAAAAAAATGGCTTGGTCAAAAGCTAGGGCAAAACAGATAGCCGAGTTGAAAATATGAAAGGGTGGATCAACCAAAATTTAGTTCCAATTAGGATTTCAAAGCCATATGGCACCATGCAAACATTTAAATCCAAAAGGAAGAAAGTTTATCTTGTCTAAGTGTAAAGAGTTCAAACACAGCAGTCTCGAAACTGTCACAGAGTAATTTCTTGAGTCAGTTGTCTAGGGTCATCCTTCATGTCAAAAGCTTTTTCAAGAGTTGGAAAAGCTTCCAAATCAATGTTCATTCTACCAATCAACTACATCCAACATGTCTCAAGGGTATGTACCTTGTGTCAACCCTTCTTGTCTCTTAATAAAAGCAGTTGTATGGCTAAGCTGCCCTTAAAGCTCAAGTGAGGGTACGTCTCTTAAAAGCCATCATCTTTAAAATTGTTGCTTGGTCAAAATAGCTAATTGAGTCAAATCCATCATCTCATGTAAGTTATCCAAGGTTTTCATTCCTTAAGTCAAGCTGTCCAAATACCAAATCAAAGAGACTTTCTTCATTGACCTAAGTGTCAACCTTACCGAGTCCAAACCTTCAAAACACCACCCCCAGAATTCAATCAACCTCTGACAAGTAGGATTATCTACATTTGTCTTCTCCATAAATCATGCTATAGCAACAAATTCATAAAACCTCCAAAAATTGATTTCACCTTCAAAGATTCAAAACCTCTCAAAAGGTTCAACTTAAGCCCAAGTTTCAAGGGCAAAATACATATGAATTAATCAGAACTCATGAGCTGCATAAAGTAGGCTTTTAAAGCTCATTCTCCCAGTGAGCCAGTTTGAAAACTTCTAACACTGAACCTGAAGTGAAATCATCTTGTTCCACAAGAATCATGGGGGTCCATACAAGTGAAACCATCAATTGTTAGACAACTTATAATGTTGAATTGGATCTATCCAATTCCTCTTCCATTTAATAAAAATAGTCAAGCAGACAGACCTTCATTGAAACCCAAAAGCCCATTCTTACTCAAATAACTCAAACCAATCCTTTGGACTGATCTGACAGGACCAATCAAACTCCAAGCCAAATATGACCATAGTCTAGTCGACCAACTCCAAGCCTAATTTGACCATGGCCTTACTTAGACCAATCTGATAAGACCGACCAATTAAAGCCTAAATCTGGACATAGCCTAGCAGACCACAACCAATCTGACAAAACTAACCATTCTCAAAGCCAAACCCGAGCATAGTCCAGCATACCTCAACCGATCAAACATGACTAATTCTACCGACTTCATCCATCCAAGATGAACCCTTAGACCTAAACTGAGCTCGGTTTAAACCAATATGAAAGGATTACTCTCAGTAATCCTTCATGCTACACCAGACCTAGTATGACTTCAATTAGCAATAATCTGAAAACATCATCAAAACCTCCTTTTAGCAAGACAAGAAAGCTTAAATCTTTCACCCTCAAAGACTACCAAAGTGACCTAGTCACTCCTTTCCCAAATCAACTTCCCCTGAAACTGGGGCATTCCGGGGTATCCCAATGCATAAAGTCACATTTCATCACGTTTCATTGCATAACTTTGCTCTCCAAATGCGTTGAATTTGTATAAATCATTCAAACTTGCATCATGCATACATAAGATGATGTCCATAAATGTGTAACATCATACATCATCATGCATTTACATTGAACTAACACATGATAGGAAAAAGAAAGAAAGGATAAGCTAACGGTCTCTTAGACTGTATGGACGAATACCTTCTAACCGGCAAAGTCATTCCCCCTGAATGTCGAAGCCAACTCTACTCCACGAGTCATCTGGTAAGTATGACAAACTCTTTTCTACAAAAGACTACATAAGTAAAGGAAAAGATTAGAACCATCATTAAGAAAGGTACAACTTCTTGAACTAATTTGCATCCAACTCCTTTCAAATTAGTTGCATCAAAATCTTTTTTCAAATTACATCACAGTAAAATCATTTTTCAAAATCCTAAACAAACTGTGGCAAACCCCAAAATCATTTTCAAAGACCAAGCAGCCCTTGGCACCCTAAAATTATTTTCAAAAGCCTAAACAACCTTGGCACTTGCCCATTTTCAAAAAGAAATTTTCATGCTTACCTTAGCATCAGCATCATTTTTAAATAGAAATCTCGCATGCTTACCTTAGTATCAACATCATTTTAAAATAGAAATCATGCATGCTTAACTTATCATCAGCCTCATTTTCAAAAATTTGCATGCTTACCTTAGCACCAGTGGTATTTTCTAACAGAACTATGTGTGCTTACCTTAGTACCAGTGATATTTTCAAATAAAACTATGCATCCCTGAAACTTCGGAGCACCGTTAGGACATAGCTGTAACACCCTAGCTTAAAGGCTTAGAACCTAAGCTGTAAAAGGGCAAACTTAAGGTTTTCTTTGTTTATTTAAATGTTATGTATGATGCATGATTTTGCTTAAATTGAATGAATATGCATGTTTTAGATGGTTTTACACATGTAAAAGTACATCAAAGGCTGTTAGGAAGAAATTGAAAGAAACTTGAAATTTTGTGAACTGGGGCAAAATGGTCATTTCCCAGCCCTTCGAGTTCTTATGGAATTATCACCATATTTAGAAGTATAAAATGATTTAAGGGAATGTAAATGATGTTATTTATTTTATTTGAAGATTTGATTGAAAAATAAACTCGATTGAAAATTGTACCAGGTAAGCTCCTCAATTGAGGTGCTTGAAGTGCTTGAGGTGCTTCGGTTGCACTAAGGGCATTATAGTCTTTTCCTTTGAGGTATGGAATTATACTATGTATGCAACCTTATGACATTAGTTTAGGCTTCATTAAATCCAACCATTGGATCAAATGATGGAAAAATGGACGGTTGGATCAGTAGGTTGCAAATTTGCTATCATAAGCTTGATGTATTGGATTTTTGCCATTGGTTTTTTATTAGATGTGGCAAATGTATGTGTTAGCCACCAATGTTGACTTTGGATGGACAAATATCATTAAAGTAAGCAAAATGGATGGTTGGATGGCTAGGTTTCACAAAAGTTACCATAAACTTAAACCATTGGATCATTTTTTTGATATTTCACTAGATTTTTCCCACCACTTCATATTGTCTTCATCTTCCTTAAGAAAAAACTGCAACAAACTCCATTAAAGAGCTTGAAAGTTTCGGCCAACTTACCTAAAGTCCAATTCTTATAGTTTTCAACCCATTTTT
>CANXYC010009711.1:0-22784 GCA_948193065.1 Aleurites moluccanus | reverse complement strand
AATTAATTATTTAATTAACTAAAAAATAATTTATATTAATTTTAAATTAAAATATACAATAAATCAATAAATAAAATTATGTATGAATATTTTACACATAAAATTATTCACATGTATTTTTAAATATTCTAATTTTAATTATTAAAATTATACATTTTAAACAGTAGGTTCAAAATTATACCTTACACATAAAATTATTCACATATATTTTCTTACTTTTTTATTTAATTAAAATTAAAATATTTAAAAATACATGTGAATAATTTTTTATTTTATTGATTAATACTTAATAAGAGATGTCAATTTAATATTTTTTTATAAATAACGCGACACATAAAAAAAATATATCATAAAAAATTTAAAAAATTGAAAACTGGAAGATGCATGAATCAGCCAACTTCCACCTAATAACTACCACCACGGAGCGGATATATTGTAATCAGCAAGTGCACGGCCATCCTCCAACTGCTTGCCGGCAAAAATAAGTCTACGTTGATCCGGTGGAATCCCCTCCTTATGCTGAATTTTTACCTTGACATTATCAATCGTGTCAAAGCTCGTGATTGTCTTCCAGTCAGAGTCTTCACAAAAATCTGCATTCCACCACGAAGTCTGAGAACCAGATGGAGTGTGGACTCCTGAATATAATCAGCAAGTGTTCTCCCATCCTAAACTGTTTCCCGGCGAAGATCAACCTCTGTTGGTCCGGTGAATTCATTCCTTGTCTTGGATCTTCGCCTTAACGTTATCAACAGTATCGGAGCTCTCGACCTTGAGAGTGATGGTCTTGCCGGTGAGAGTTGTAACGAAGATCTGCATACTGAAAAAAGTAAGTTATGAAAGCAGAGAAAAGAATTCTTGAGAAATAGCGAAGAGAGGATTTCGAATTTTGATTGATTAAAGTACAGATAAGGAAAAATAAGGGAAGTAGCGAGTTTACATGGAGGTGGTAGCCGATTCAATGGAGTTGAAATCCTTCTCGACAAAGAAAAGGTCAAAAAGCGGCCAATCCTTAACTTTGATCGGTGGAATGTTAGCTTAAAATTTGCATCATGAATCTTCCAATTCTTTCTGGTATCATATACAAGGCAGATTATGCATATTATTCAGTGCTCATGGTGTAATGCACCCTTGTTCACATAAAAGTGGGATTCACATCACACATTCAGAATGAATTGTTTTCATTAAACAACTTGAAAATAAAAAATTGTTACATTACACCCACAAATACAATAATACTGATTTACTATGTAATTTACACCATTATGCATATCCACCGAAGACGGCCAATGAATCTATTCAGTTTCTGTACATGTAATCACAGAAGCAACAAGTTGGAGTAGACTGAGATTTTACTGTTGTTATGTAAGGGCAAGGTTGCTGCATATCATCATCTTTGAAGTCGTGTAATGGATTTCAGCATTTTTAACTGTAAATCCTTGTAGTGGTAAAGATAATCCCTTCAAGAGGTGCAAGTTCACATATGGAATGAAGACAGTTTTAAGAGCAGCAAAAGCTACAGACTGCAAAGAGCTCACAACAAGAATTTTTGAGAATAGATGAGCTGATTTACAATTTAACAGTAATCCAATAATGAAATAAGTGATTCTAACAAGAGAATGCTGTAAAAGGAGATATCAAACTGAATTTTGTCTCTATTTTGCCATTTGTATCCAAAATATAATGAACGAACAGCATATCAGTGAAGAACTGACATACATCCTCTAAGCTATATATTAATATTCCTAATTCCTCCATCTGCATGGTAGACTATTTAATATTCAATTTCTTCAATCAGATGTTACAATATTTTCACACATTCTAAAAGGTGAATTGATCTGCAGCGAAGTTGACTTATTGATGCATGGGATGTCTATGGAAGTAGCAACTAGCAACCAAAACCAAGAGGTCTGCATTCTAGACTTTAAAACCATAACTTCACTATATCTAAGATGAATAAATCTGTTAGAGCCAATATAGAGAATTATAAATTACTAAATAGACAGAATAACTGCAAACTCACAACAATACTAAACTGAAGTAGCTATTAACAGATAATGTGAAATTCAGTATTAACTTACCCGGACTATATACATATGCAGGTTCCCAATATTGCTCCACTTATAAGACACATTAAAGTTTTTCAACTTGAGAATAGCAGCTATCTTATTCCTTAAAATTACTGGAGAACCTGAAGTACTAATTACCTGCACCAACAAAAAGTACTCAGGGAGTATCAAGAACATCACACTGATCGCATCCAGCTTCAAGCTTTCAAAAATACAAGAAATGAAGTATCAGATAAATTATGGAAAGGGAAGACACTGACAAAAAAATCCAAGCACTGGATATTAAATTTTTTTATGGTAATCACTTCTAAGAATGCCATATGGATAAAGAATAACGCACAAGGGAAGAAGATGAAAATGGATGGGTAGAAGGCTTTCATTGCCTGCAAAAATTATAATGAAAATGGACAGATACTTTAGTTAAACGTACCAATGAGACACATGCAACTGGTATAACTTCTCCAGCATCCAAAACATTAGCCGTCACATCTAAGTAAATGGTGACATCAATGTCATTCTTTACAAATTTTATCACTGGTGGAGAAGTTAGTGATACATTAAGATTCATGTCATCATTTGGGTACTTGTTGTACAGTTGAGGATAAATGAATCTCCATGTTTCTGTGTTTAAGAGGGATTGATTTAGGAATTTATCCACTATCCAATGCATATAACCTGCCTGACCGCAGAAATTAACCAAAAAAAAAAAAACTATTAGCATAACTTCTTAGTAACAGTAATATTACATGTCATGCGAGTGTAAATATCCATGAAGGGGCATCGTGGCCGATGCATATGAGTATGCACTACATCTATTGAAAATAGATAATATAAAACTACCACGTACATCTATTGAAAATAGATAATATAAAACTACCACGCTCTCCTCTTTTTTCCAAACATATATTTACAACCTTTCAGTAGTTTCTCAAAGAGTAAAAAATGGATCTATATATTAGTGTTATCATGGTGAAGTTCATTATTTAACTATGGAGGAACTTACATTGAAGTATACTACTGCAGCAGAATTAAAAACATTTTCATGTAATGAAATTTCAATCATCTTAGCTGGGCAGTTTGAGGAATCGGAAGATTGCATTCCTTTATAGTCATAGATGGGAACTAAAACACCATCTTCTGCCGTCAATAAACCATTGATATCAAATTCAATAGAAGAATTACTCAATACAGGGTCATCCACAAAAGTAACATTCATCACAGAAACATGATCTAATGAGACTTGTTTTGGAAGTGATTGCAACCGGGAGCCGAGTTTTAATATCCCTTCTTTGATTTTCTTGGAAATAGCATTTTCTACTGCAGACCCTATTGGCCCTTCAAAAGCATCAACCACCCTGGAAGGATAAAATTGCTATTAGAATGTAATTTCTCCTACAAAAGTGACGCATAAAGTGTATTGGCTCACAGAGTGAAAAGCCAAGTAAGTTTGGGATAGAAAATGGGAACAACTGTCCTAATAACTCATTGGCAATTTACTGACACACACAAAAAAAAAATAAAAAAATAAAAAAGAGTAGCAAAAATAAAAGATAGGCTTGACTCATATAAAGCACAGTGAGTGGAATTAAAGCACAAATATAAGAAGATACGAATGGTCTGGATCATATATGAAGAGCAGACATTTGAAAGTAATTACATCATTAGGTTTGTGCAGCTATTAGATTACCTTTAACCCTAAAGAAACATATAAAAAACAGAAACTAATGTTGACCATACTTGTATTTTGTTTAAAAAGAAGAGAAAAGAAAATTGCTCCACATTGCCAGGGCAAAAAGAGTCCTTAGATATAGTGAGAATTGCAATTTGATATTAATTTCCACAAAAGCCTAAGCAGCCACTTGATCCTTGGGATAAAACAAGAACTGGAAATTAGTTTAAAGGGCCACTCCAATCAAACAGGAGGGCAAGTTCCTAGAACCTTCATTTTGGATATTTTATATTATTTATGAAAGAAGTGATCAGACCATCACCTCAAACAGTATAGTAAAAACTAAATTTGGGATCATATCCTAAAACATAATTTGTTTAATATATGCAGTTTAAAAGGAAAAATATGAAATATTTCACCACCTCAAATTTAGATCCTGGAACATTTTTAAGTACAACCATATTGACATTGTTTAGTAAGTACAACCATCTTGACTAAAACAAAGAGACAAACAATATTTTCTCAAAGAAAAATAGCTTATGTAAGACGATTGCTTACACTTGATAAAGCCAAGATGCTCCACCATCCAACTTAATAGAAATATATTTCACATAACATCCACAGTCCAAGAGAGAGAGCTTAAGCATTCCATCTTGCTCTTCTAAAGAAACAGTAAGCCCAACTTCCATATCTTTAACCTTTTCAGAAGCAATACTCGTCAATTTTTGTTTTGTGGATTGAAATATCGAGGATTGTGTTATGCAGATATGAAAAACAAATGATGCAGAAAATAGATGATATATCATAAAGCCTTTCCATAACTTAAATATCAGAAATAAATGGTAACAGAAGCAGTGCCGCCATTCCATTCTCTGTCATTCACTAATTGACATGGAATGTATCCCATCAAACCACCATTGAAAAAGCAAAGGAGAAAAATTAACCCTTCCAAACAAGCTTTTCTAAGAGTAAACCAGTCGCCACAGTTTTTACCGTGTCAGCTTATAGAATAATGCAATTCAACTATTTACTACTTTCTATTAAACTCTTTGCTTGCTTGCTCTCATATTCCAGTCAAGTTTAATTAATCTAACTCTCCATATTTATTTTCTTCTCTGAGCTCATGATGCATATGAATTCCCATACAGATAGAATTTACCAATTACTGACATGATTTCATCAGAATTGTGCATTAAGGAATGTATATAACCATTGTACTTCCAGCTTTTCTTTTTCAGGTTCCTGAAGTAATAGCAGTCAACAATAGACAGATATTTCTACAAACAAATTTCATAAGGTACAATGTAAGACTTTGATATCTACCCGAAGAAAATATTAATTGGTTATTGTTTATTAATAATTCACTTAAATTGCACTTCATAGAATGTCAAATTGACCACCATAAAAGGTCAACACAGGCATGTAAGATTTATATCCTTCAAAGGGTGAAAGGTGAAGAGTCTCTTATATACATGTATGAAGTAGAAAGAACATCCTGGGAACTACATGATAATTCTTTTTTTATAAATTGCAACATCAGGAAGATCAGTTTGTCAAAACCCCATTAAGGCTTTTGACAAGGTAGATTCTGAACTCTCTGGTACTCTGTATATCTCTTGAGAAAGAATTAAAATTATGAAATTGATATCTGGCAATCACTATTAAGTTGACTTTAGTTCTTTGAATTATGTCTCTTTGTATTTCCTTAGGTAAACAGTATTCCAGCAGAAAACAAACTTCCCAATTGCGCAACCCTCAAAAGCCAAAATTTCCATATACATGCACCCTCCATCTCAAGCTTATATAATCAAAATTCAAACAACTATATTACAAGAAGAAAATAAAACAAAGCCATCATATCAACCACCAGAAATATTTCTCAAATTTTATGACAACAGAACACAACCAAAGCAATATAGACATTATATACCTGAACTGAGGCATCTCCACTATCCGAAATTACAAATATCCAACTCTTATAAGAGTACTTCCAATTCATGTTCAAATCCGCAGTAGCACCTGAAGCAACAAGGGAAATACCTTTCTCTCCAGTTTCAACAGATGAAGAAGCAATATTAACATTATAAATTTTGATATTTGAAAGAACCAGATGGACTTTCCCAATAAGTGGGATTTTCACATGCTTCTCTATATCAGGTAGCTCAAGTGGAATCATGGAGGACACTGCCTTCTTTATTAGCACATCCTTGGTAAAGTCAATACCTTTATCAGATAACAACACAGAGATATATCCTTCTTCATTGGATTGGGAATGGGTAGTTGCAGGAATCAATAGAAGTGACAAAATTAAGAAGAAAATAGGGTGTGCCATGAATTTCAAGAAAAAACCCATGTAAGAAAAACGATGAGAAACAGCTTAAAGAAAGATTTTTTGCTGGTTAATGATTTTTGGACTTTTGTCCATTATTCTGATTCATTATATTTAAGATACCACGCGTCTCTAACTGGCGTTACAAACATCATTGGTTGGGAAGGCGCGTGGTTCTCGTTTTGTCTATGGTGGAGTTCAGACATGGCAATTTCATCTGTTTCTAGCCAATGAGAAATTAGAAATTTAGTGGGGAATTTCCATCTCACCAACAAACTAAATTTTTTTGTCTTGCCCTCACGTTCCAATTTTAATAAAATTATATTAAATTATTTTTATTTTATAAATGTAATATTATATTTTTAATCATCATATTTATAATAAAATATAATTTTAAAATTTTGTTTACTATAATATGTGCATATACCATAGAGAAAAAAAAAAAAGGGCATATATTATTAAGTACAAATATTAATAAAAATATAAAATATGTCTTAAAATATTTTATAATAAGAAAATATTAAAATTATTATGTGGTTACAAAATTATATTAAGTTATAAATAAATTATTTGGACACATACTATTAGGCTAAAATTATTTATTTAATAAATTTCTAAATAATATTATTTACACTATTATGTATAAATTTTAAATATTATATAATTACTAATTTATGAATATGGATATCCCAATTTTATTCTAAAATATAACTTAAATTAGTTTATTAGTAAATTAATTGTAAAAATTTTTAAATTTTTAATTGAAAGTAAAAATTAGATAATTGTTAGGAATTAATAATTTTTAAGACACATAAAAATAAATAAATACATGACATAAATTTCTAATAAAATGCATAAATAGGATAACAAATATGAAATTTTAGATTTTCAAATATTTATTTTGAAAAAAATTGTTTTTATTTTGATATGTAAAACATTAAAAAAAAAGAAAAAAAAAATCAATAAATTCCACTTCAATTAATAAGTGCAACCTTAAAAATTCTCTTACTCTCAAATCAATAATATTAGCGGTTAATCAATCACTAATAATAAAAATAAATTAAACAATATAATATAATTTAAATACATTCATAAATTGAATTTAATTTAATTTCAATCAATTGTCATTGAACTAATAAATTTGCTTAGGAGACAATAATTTATAAAAAACACTCTTAGCTTTAGCGTGCGTGTATGTCTAGAAAGACCCGACGTGATAGAAGCTAGAAAGTTGACTCTTGACTGTAATGTTGAGGTAGCTGAAGTTTGTGATATGAATATACTCTTTTGGTCTTTGCATTGACAATTATCTGCATATCATAGACTTGATTGGCAATTGGCAAAGGCAAAATGTAGACAACGCCAAACAAAGAGAGCAAGCACTCAGAAATCAATCCATGCTTCAATCCTGCCATTGCGTTTATAATCGCACATCACTCATAAAACACAAGAAAGGAGATAATCATAAATTTTATTGTGCAACAGGACAAAACACAATAAATTTCAGGGTTTCTTTTACCTCTTCTGTTCCCCCCTTCAATGTCTGTATCCAACCTAATATTTTCCAATGAAAATAAAGCAAATCAATCTCCTTCTACAAGACCTATAATCTTCACCCAAATAGAGGAAGGATAGGTGTGTCCTATATTTCCATGATTCACTCGCACATGGCATGATATACACTACTATTACACGTATTCAAAACAATGGTGGTGGAAATGGTAATACAAGAAAGAAAATCTTAATAATCCAAATGTATAAAGAACCATCAAGTATGGCTCTTCCTAGCCATTTCATAGTATTTCTCCAGAATTTCTTCACCATGCAACTGTATATCTTCTGCGTCATCAATTCACTTGTAGCTAAGGATAAAAGGCCTAGCCAGTTATCATAAGAAATAATCAGGTGCAGGTTTTTTGGCAGGTGTGCCTCTTGATTCCTGCATTTTAATTGCAATATTTTAGTGGGCTATAAATGCATCACATACACAAACACAAATTATTGTATTGGAGAACAAGTACTATCAGAAACTGTATCTGACAAGGCAGAGACAGCACGCGACACTATACACAACTCCTTTGCATTTCATACACATTCAGTGCTCTATCAGTGAAGCATTTAATTAGTTTTTGTGAACTGTTAATGCAAGCTCAAATGCCTAGACATAGAATCCACATGGTAAAAATCATGAATTACATCCTCCTCGTGTCTAAATACTGCATATCTTATAGGTAATTGTTTGTCAAATGAATTTGTGCATTTCTCAGCCACTGCATGCACAAATGAACAAGATTAATAGAATACAAGGCCAAAGTGAATAAAACTTCATGCTGCTGCTGCTTAAAATGATAAAATGCCACGAACACTTTTTTTCATTTCTTAGTCAATTTCCAATGGATTACCAACCTGTGGAGCTGCATCAAAAACACGAAACCGCTTGTTTAGGTTCTCATCCAACTCCAGGATTGCGGCCACATTACCACATCTGCAGCAAATACAAGAGAACCCATAAGAATGAATTATGGAATAATACATGGGTAGAGTGTTACATCCTAATTACCTGTAACAGTAATTTGGAGCTGACCAGACAGTAACTATTTGGTTATTGAACATCCATTTGTATCCTTCCATTACCAACTGATGAGCACGGCATATATAGTCGATATTGTTTGAGTGGTTGAAAGAAGTGACCACACTGCCACCAAACAGAAAACCAGCACCACGTGGACTCAAACCCCAACCATCCACAATATCTTCAGGATCTGACCAGAGAAGGTCACACATGGCACCATCATGAGGTACTTCTTGCTTTCTATCAATTGTTCGGATCTGGCAAAAGGATCTCATTATTAATTAACGGCCTAACCTATAAATTTACTCTAAACTTTGCATCCTTTTGCAATTATATCATATTTTTAACTTCTAGACAATTTTACCCCAAATTTAGAAATTTAGTTGCAATTGTATCCTTAAAACTCAATTGGGGAGGAAGATGGGGGAAGAGGAGGGGTTAATATGCATAATTTTCTCTTCTAATAGGCATTTCATACAATTAAAAAAAATTATGGGACGATCAATAACTTAATAAAAAATATGAAAACAATAAAAATAAATAAATAACTTAACAAAAATAAATAAGAAACAGTAAAAAAAATATCCTTGTCAAACAAATAGAAATGTTTATTTTCTAGGTATTTTTTTAATTAGGACAAAGAAGTTTAATTAGTAACAATTAATAAGCAAATTTATAATATGTATATACAACAAAAATATAATTTATATAAATAAATAAATGGCCGAATGCATTAATCTACGAATTGACTAGGATTTGTTTCTTATTTTTCTTATTTATTTTTAATAAGTGAGTATTTTTTTTTTTTTTTATCAAGTTAAAGATGGATGATGGATTCCTCAAAAATAATTTTGTTATTATATAAAAATGCCACTTAAGATAAAAAATTGTGCATATTTTCCCCAATTTAGTTTTTAAGGTACAATTGCAACTAAGTTTTGGGTAAATTGTCTAAAAGTTAAAAATATGACATAATTGCAAAAGAGTACAAAGTTTGAAGTAAATTTGTATATTAAGCCTTAATTTACTATATAAAACTTCAGAAAAATAAGTGAATCAGGATGGATACTTTAACCTGATCCAAGGTTGATATGTTAGGAGAGAGGCCACCATGAACACTAAAAATCTGGTTCTCAATGAGAGCTGACAAACTGTAATCAAACAGCAATAATATCCAGATGTGACAAGCTTTATAGAAACCAACTTAACAGACCGGGAAAAATTGTTGCAGTCTTTAGTTTAGCTTAACAAGGCAAAGTGATCAATGAACTTGAGAGAAAATTTTCATCAAAGTCATATGACAACTGAACAAGCTAAGACATTATACAAGGAAATCTAGGGTTTGTTCCAAACATACCACATAAATCAGGCACCAGCCAGTTGGATAATATAAACAGTATGCTAAAAGGATGTCAATATGTGAAACATTGGCTAAACAAAAATCTTAATATGAGTTATAGAGGTCTAACTCGTCAACATCAAAAACTCAATTTCATGCACCATACAGAAGCAACCAGTCACATGCCAAAGAGACTGGCAACAAATATCTTATATAACAGAAAAGGTAGAAGTCTAGAAATCAATTAGCCAATGCTGGAAAAATAATACATTTGATCCCAATTATGACTATAGAGTGTAAATACCAAACTTTATCGAATGATCACTATGATCCAAATGAATGAAATTTATTTGATCATCCACAAGATTTGTGGATTGGACATACGCCCAACCATCTGCTCATTCACCACACAGTTAGCAGTGGATCCATTGTTTCCACACCATTCAACCTTGATAACACAGAAGAACCCTGTGTTTTCTCTAATCATTATTGCCATACCTTAAGTAATCAAATATATCAGTGCAATATCTCCAAACATTCACAGAACCATATTTACGTAGGCACTCATCATAGAATCCATACACCTAAGAAGAAAGGACAATTGATCAGCACCTTTAATGAACAAGAATGTTATCAAGAACACCATTCAAGAAGAAAGGAAAAAACCTGTGTTATCTGACGGCTCTCATGGTTCCCTCGAATGAGAGTAATACGATCTGGATATCTCACCTGATGAATGCAAATTGTTGGTACCAATACTAGTACTTGTAGTAAGAAGAAGATAAAAACAAGAAGGCAAACTAAATGAAGACGACATCAGTAGCTTGATGAATAGCATTATATATGTAATCTGCAAATGCTTGTCATTGAACTCTGGAAAGTAAAGTTAGGTAAGTCACAGTTATAGAAAATAATTCCAAACGGTCCAACCAAATAAAAAAATTTAGGAACAACATGACAACGACATGGCAGATCTTAAGGAGACCCACAGTTGATTATTTTAGTTTTTTCTAATTTATTGCATCTTCAAGTTGTTAGAAGTTCTATTATTTTGGGTATCAAGTCTTTGATCTTAAGTACAACAGGTGTTTCAAAAGACTCATACTTCTAGGGCAGTTATGTCAAATTCTGTACATCCAAGGCATTTCTATGTTCTACGTTAGACTGTTTCCTATGTTTTAGAGCTTCTTAATCCAAGTGCATTAAACATGAAGTGTTTCTTCTGTTATTTGTGTTCCCTACCACTATCACATATGTCATTTCCCAAAACAGATTGTTCAATATTCAAGTTAGCTTTCTAACCACCATTCACTAGTTTTAATTCCCATGTAAACTTCCAATGCTATCAGTTTACACAACTTAGCAAGACCTTCCAAAAAGTAGAGAAATAAAGACAGGAATTCACATGATGATATCTTCATATCCTATCAGTTCACATGGTAATTTAAAGTAACTTTCCAAAAGCCTAGGAAAATGAATGGAGAAAACATTATAACAGAGTCATTGGCTTCATATAACGTTATTGAGATATTCTACAGTAGCAAAAAAAGAATCAAATGGCTTGAATAAAAGCAAGTTGCTAAAAAACTCTCAAGTCCTCATTGACAAAATCCATCAGAAAATGGCATAAACAACAGGCAAAGTATGAAAATCACCCAGAAACACGACACAAATAGATTAAGCTGAGTATAAATAATATGTCCAGCAACTATTCATAAGAGCTAAATGTAGAAGCCACAAGAATCCATCAACTAGTAAACCACATAACAGTTGGTACAGAGTCAACAAATATTCTGCTTAAAATTAGTAAACAAGTAAAAAAACCAGCCTAATCTGATAAACAAAGAAAGGAAAACACTGAAACAGAAAAAGAAAAAAAAAAAGGATACAATCTAAATTTTAGAAATGACAAAAATAGTACCTTAAGCGCTAGTAGAAGCAGAAATGTCTCAACAGAGTAAAATCCTCTGTCAACAAAATCTCCAAGAAACAAGTAATTAGTCTTTGGGCAATCCCCTCCTACGTTGAAAAGCTCTTTCATGTCATAAAACTGCCCATGGATATCTCCACATATCTATGCGAATGAGCAGGGATTATTATTAATATATAGTACATATATCCAAATTTAAACAACAGCAGTACATTAGACAAATGTTCTACTTGGTTTTATTTCCATACAAACTTAGGCCAATTGGGATCTTCTGTTTAATCAGGCACCAAAATATATAAACAACTATTGAACCCATTACTTGAAAGCTGAAACAAACTTGTGATATGTAGAATTAGCTAGAAATCAGTAAGTGTTCATGTGAAGAATTTTTTATAGTTAATGCTGTGATCATATATCTAAGAGAGACAGCTTTTTTTTTCCTCGCATTAAATAGGCTACAAATTTTATGCAAAATGGGATAACTTTGTTCCATTAGAGGATAAGAAATTTCAATACTGTCATACACATTGTAAATGACATCCATCAAATAAAATCCTCATTAGAAGGAACTCTGTTAAATTTTAAAAGCATCACTAAGTCACGTACTTAATGATTGTTGTACATTTAAGCAAAAAAAGAGCAGTTGAAATTTTTTTTTACTGCAACAGTGGCCTTGACTCAACAATATAACAGCGTAGGCTCAAAATAGACAGTTGATTAATGCCATAAAACATTAAAGCTTAAATCCTCAATAATGCCTAAAAATCCCCTAATTCATACTCTAAAGCAAGAGGGTGTTAATCAAACACGTAGAAGAACTGAAAGTCATTGAGTCGAGTCGCGTATCACATAAAATTAAAACCCATACCAGAAACCAAAAAGATAATGTCAAAAACCCTAAAATCCTATTTTTATCCCAAAAATCCCAATTAATTGCTCCAATAAAGCCTAATATTTTAGAACCAATAAGCTCCAAAACCAAAATGATGTAGCAACCTCGAATCGAAATCAGAACCAATTAAACCAAATCAAAATACCTAAAAAAACATATTGGAAATTTTGCAAATACGTATACTCACAGTGACAGGAGCATCGACGCGTTGAACGTTGCTCTCTTCAACGAGAATTTCCATGGCTTTAAGGCAAAGAGCTTTCACTTCCGATTCCTTCAATGGCTCGCATTTCTTTAGTTGCTCTATTTGCCTATCCAGGTCTGACATCCCTCTCTCTCTCTCTCTCTCTCTCTCTCTCTCTCTCTCTCTCTCTCTCTCCTATCTGCTTTCTCGATTCTCTCTGCAAAACCCTAAAAGTAACAAATTTGGAATCTCTCTCTCTCTATGTTTTTTGAATCTCAGTAACTTTGCGTCTACTGCTTACGCTATTTTTATCCACTCTTAGCAGTCAGGGGTGCAAGCGAAAGTCGAACCGATTAAATTCTTCAAATCAAATTGAATTTGGTGGTTTTACTGTTGTTGAATTTGGATTCAGTTTGAAAAATATCGTCAATCTAAGGTTTAGTTTGATTTAAAATTTAATTCAAATTCGAATCTTATATATAATATATTATTTTTTATTATTATTATAATTAAATATATTTAATTTTATTTTATATATTCTCACATATTTTTTTAAACTAACATTAATTTAAAATTTAAAAATTGATAATTCATGAAAATTAATTAAAAATAAATAAAAAATAATTTTGAGAAAAAAATAAATTTTTAATGTGTCAATTAATAAAATAGATAAATTTTATTTTATATATTATCACCGATAATTATTAATATTTTTTTTTTAAATTTATAATAAAATAATTATATTTTTAAAAATAAATACTTAATTTAAAATTAACAAATTAAATATGATCAAATCAAATTCAACCAACAATTTAATTATAATAATAATTTGATCTAATTTAAATATTCTTCACATCAAAATAATTGATTTGGTTAAAAAACCTTTAAATCAATATCATCCCTGCTCCTTGTATTTAGAAGTTGTTCATATGCCTCCCACTCTTTATTATGGATAGAAGTATAAATTAAATCGAAATTAATTAAATTAAATTAAAATTGATTGTAATTATTTAATTTAATTTTAATTTAAAAAATAAATAATTAAAAATTTGATTTAATTTATGATTTGAAGTTTTCTCAGTTATAAATCAAATCAAATCGAAATTATATATATTTATTATTATTACAATTAAATATATTTAATTTTATTTTATATATAATTTAATATTAATTTAAAATTTTAAAAAATATCATTCATGAAAACAAATTAAAAATAAATAAATAAAAATATATTTTTTAAGAAAATATAAATTTTAAATTTGTTAATTAATAAAATTGACATATTTTATATTGTACAATGAATTATTTTTAAAATTTTTTTATTATTGATATTTTATTAATTTTTTAAAAAATTTATAATAAAATAATAATAATTTATAAAAAAATATTTTTAATTTGAAACTCACAAATCAAAAATAATTAAATTGAATTAAATTAATGGTTTAATTATGATAATCATTTAGTTTAATTTAAAAAATTTCAAACTAAAAAAAAATTGATTTAATTTGATAATAACTTTTCAAACTAACCAAATAGAAATTATGCCACCCTAATTATGGATATATTTAGATCGAAAATTTTGAAATTCGATAAATTTATCAAAATTTATTAAATATCTAATTTTTTTTATTTCATAAATTTATATTCGTTCATTAAAATGATATATTTTTCAAAATCTCATCTCCTACATGAGATTTTAAAAACTCACAAAATGAATAATTAGAGTATATGATAAAATTTAAACAATTTATGAATTTTAACTATTTTTGTACTAATTAAATAATAAATTTTTACAGAATGTATGAATTTTCTTAAATATTTCATTTAAATTTCATCAACTCAAATATAAGTCATAAAAATTTAAATTTTTTATTATTTAAATTTAAAATAAAATAAAAAATTTAACTCTTTATACACAAAAAAAAAATTACTTTTTATTTTAATTTTAACTAATAAATTTTATAATTTTTTATACATATTATTTATTAATTTTCTTACTTATTTAATTAAAAAATCTATTAAAAATAGAATCCTATTGGCCATGGAGGTTCTTGCTATTTTACCCCTTTTCTTATTCGTTCTTTCATTTTCTTCCTCGTATTTTCATCAGCTTTAGTTTTTGGCCCGCATTATTTTCACTTTTTTCTCTTAATGCCGGCCTGTCCTTTACTCTGTCTCTGTCCCCATTATGTACAATTTTGCCAAACACATACGATCGCTTTTTTATTTTTTTAATCAAACTCCAACTTTTTTTAGTCAATTAGATTTTAACTGAAAATCTTTTTATTTATAAAATATTCCCCAATATTTTAGTTCAGTAGATTTTAATTTAGACTTTGGATTTTTTTTTTCTTTATTTACAAGTTATATTCTATTAATTTTATTACCTTATCTATTTTTTTTTTTTTTTAATTTCGTATTGTTAAATTGCTTTAATATGATCCGCGATATTAATTGTTAATATTAATGAAAATGAATAAATTTTTTATGAGACATCATATTTATTTTTATTTGATTGCATGTCTAATTGACGAAGAGATGATTCAAACTTAAAATCTCATTCCAGTGTGCTTTATATCTTACCATCAATCCTTGGTAATTTTTATTTAATTTTTATAAATTTAATTAATTTAATTTTATATAAAAGAGTTTGTATTTTTAATATTGTTGTCTGAATTTAATCTAAATAATATAATTATACAATTAACTCAAAGAGAGTTGAATTGAAATAATAATAATTATTATTATATAATTAACATAACGTAGAGTCAAACGAAATAATAATTACATAATTTGAGTTTTTTCCTAATTAAAAAAAAAATTATTTTTCTTTAAGTTAAAATGATAAACATTTCCTTTGCATTCATATTTATAATAATAATTCATTATCTATAATCATGAAACAATTAAATAAAATAAAATTGGATATCCAACAGCTAAAATGAGTGTTTAATAAATTAAAATCAAAAGCTAATGATTGAATTTCCAACTGTTAATTTTTAAATTTTGTAACTAAAAGTTGGCTTTTGATTTCAAAACAAGAATTTGTAATTTTTGAATTCAAAAGTTAACTTTTGCAAAAATATGCCATTGAAAATCAAGGTAATTATAAAAATACAAACTAATAATTAATTTATATATACATTGCATTTAAATTTTTAAATTTCCATATATATTTCCTAAAATATCAATTATATAAAAGTAAAAATATTGATATATAATATATAAAATATTATCCTTATTTATTATTTTATAATTTAATTATAATTTCAACAAATGAATTATCAAATACTCTATAATTAATTTTAATTATTGATGATTGGCCGTTTCCTATTCATAGCTAACTCTTACAACTAAATCAAACATAACTTTAATTAAAATAGTGGATATATAGGCAAGTAAAAAAGAAATTAACAATAATATTAATAAAAATATGAAAAATTCGTTACATTTATTAAATAATAAATTTCATGAATAAATTATAATATTTAATATATTAATTATCAAAATATAATAAAATTAATTTATAAAGTCAATTATATATAATTAAATTAAATCGACAATTTTAATAATTTAAAGTTGATTTACAAAGTGTATAAAATTTTATAAGAGTTTGTTTGGGATAAGAAATTTGAATTATATTGAAATTATAATTTTAATATTTATTTTATATAAAAAATTAAAATAAATTAAAAAAATTGGTTATGATGAAAGTAAAGTTGAGAGTGATGGTCAATTATCGGTGGTGGAGATACAGGTGATGGTGGATCGCTGATAATAACAGTTCGGCGAGTCATTTGTCATCGACGGTGACGGTTCGACGAATCATTTTTATTAGTGATGATGGTCAGATGAGCCTTCATCATCAACGGTAGGCAAAGGTAGTGGCAAACTACCGTCGCCGATAATGATGGACCATCATCACCGGTGATGGTGCTGAAAATGACGATAACAATAATGCTAAAATTGCGGTGGTGATAATGATGATAATAGGAGAGATAATGATAGCGGCGATTATATAATTGTAATTCTTATCGGTTGATAATAAAATTATAAAATTATTTTTTTAATTATATTTCAATTTTATAAAATTATAGATAAAATTTCAATTCTAATTTTAAATACCTACTGAATACTAAAATTTAAAATTATAATTTAAATTTTAATCCTAACTCTAATTCTAATCTCTACAAGGACTCTAAAGTTTAATACTTAAAAACAAATTATTTTCATTTTTGTTGTGAGTGACGTGGCATGATATGATTCTGGTAATGGTGCAATTTGTGATATTGTGCGTTTTAAGGAGACGACAAATTGGTCAACTTCACCAAGAAACACTCCGCGACGGTGTCCTAAAAGTAAATGGACCTTTTCATTATTTATTTAAGCTTAATATAAACGACGAGTGGGACGGAAATACATTGCCGGCTGATTTCGACGCCGCGTCTCGTATCTTAGGCCCCACCCAGCAAAATACGACTCCGTTTTGGACACTGATCAATTCAATCTTAATTCCCTCTCTCTCTCTCTCTCAATTCAGAATCTAAATTCAACAATTATCAGGTAATTTCCATTTATTTTCCTTCCCTTTCTCTTTGTTTTCCTTTTAATGTTAATTAATTTTTCTAATCGCTACGATCAGTTGATTTTCGTTTTGGTTAGCGAATAATTTATGTGAATTTGATGGAATGGATCGTCAACTTTTGATTTGATTTGATATTTTTTGTGCTGAATTTGACAAAATCTTTGAGGTTTGTTGGGTTATGTTTTGTATTTGTTGATGTGTTTATATGAGAAACAGGATTGTTTAAATGTGTTGTCCGTTAAATTAATTAAGAGGGGGATATCGGTCTCAATTTTAGGGTTTTTGGGATTGAATTATTTATTATTATTTTCTTATGTGGTCAGTTGTTGGGAATTTTGTAATTCTTGTTTTAATTTGATCCAATAATTGTTATGATTGTTATGCATTGATTGCACTGAGATTAGCTGTTGATCATCTTCTCATTCAGGTAAAATGGCGTCTTCTGCGGATCCATGGATGAGGGAATATAATGAAGCAATGAAGCTTGCAGATGATATCAGTGGTATGATTTCAGAACGAAGTTCGTTTCCTGCATCAGGACCTGAAACACAGCGTCATGCGTCTGCTATTCGAAGGAAGATTACAATTTTAAGGACTAGGCTTGATAGCTTACAGTCCCTTTTGACAAAACTTCCTGGGAAGCAGCAAGTGTAAGTTGTTTCTATGTTCTACTCAAATTTTGATTTGTCTGCTTTGCATGCTAATAAACTTATTTTAGATATATTTCAATTTTCATTGTATTTTTCTGCTGCTATTCGCTTGCGGATACGCAAATGTTTACAGTCCTGCTGCCATTGTGGTTGAGGATGTTACTGCAAGCTATGCATTTGGTGCATATGCAGGAAATAGGGATTCATTTGAGTCTGTTTTCTATCTGTCTCTCAATTTTGTTTCACCATTTTTAGTTGGGTTTCATTCTTTTTTTCTGCTGGTACATCCATAGGTGTTCATTTTTTTGCCCAAACCTCCCTTAGCTTCTCCTGAAGGGTTATTACCTCAATCTATTTGCATAAAATGTAGGTGAATAAAGAGAGAGAATAGTCAAGTATGTAAGCTGTTCAAGGATGTCCTATCTCCTAAAGTCTAGTCTCCAACTTGCACATTGATGGGGAAAATTAATGACCTCATTAATAGTTTTGTGTTCTATTTGATGACCACTTCTGTTTTAGGTTATAAAGGAAAAGGAACTAATAAATATGTGAAAAGTGGAAATTGGAAAGATGAGGCTTTGCAGCACAAATCTCAGTCCTTATTGTTGGCAGCTTGATCTTGAATCTTGTAAATATAGGCATGAAAATTCAAATATTTTGCTGCATAAAGGACAATTTTTCTTTCGTGGATTCTGTCTCCTGCTCTCTGTGCTGTTTGGGATTCATCATCATAGTTGTTATGTTGATCAAAATTGATGACTGCATAGGCAATGGTCAATGTGGCAAAAGTGATGTTTAGTTATTGTAATAATAAGTGATATTTATTGGTGCTACCTTTTGTGATTCACAGATCAGAGAAAGAGATGAATCGGCGCAAGGACATGGTTGCAAATCTGAGAGCAAAAGTAAACCAAATGGCTTCCTCGTTGAATATGTCAAACTTTGCAAACAGGGATAGCTTGTTTGGTCCTGAAATAAAGCCAGCTGATGCCATGCGCAGAACTGAAGGTTTGGACAACCATGGCGTTGTTGGTCTTCAACGACAAATTATGAAAGGTAAGCTGTCCACTATTACCTGTGAATGATGCTCTTTACATATTGTTATACTGCTCAGTTTCTTGCAGTACTGAATTCTTATATGCTATGCTTTTGGCAGAGCAAGATGAGGGCCTTGAGAAGTTGGAGGAGACAGTAACAAGTACAAAACATATTGCATTGGCGGTCAATGAAGAACTTGACCTTCACACTAGACTTATTGTATGCTTTTGGTTTTTGCTCATTTACTTATTTACATGTTTTTTATCTTTGAATATCACTACCTATAACACAAATTTTATAAATTGAATCAAACAAGTCTCTGTAAGCATTATCATTTTTGCTCCCACTATGCAGGATGACTTGGACCAACATGTAGACGTTACTGACTCCCGCTTACAGGTAATAATCTTGCTTTGAGATCTATACCTGCATAATGCTTTTTGCTTTTTTATTTACATTAGCAATAGGGGAATTTATGGAAATAGATTGGGGAAAAAAAAAATCATAGGAACCATGAATGAGAGAGATACTTGGAATTCTTGAGACCTCAGTGGTTCACTAAAGTCTTTGCAAATGCTCTTCAGGCTGGCAAATTTAGCAGTACATTGAGAAAAATGTTTGTTCTTTCTTGGTGAAAGTCTCAAGTGAAACAATAAGTTTTTAATTACTCTCCATTTTAAATGCAAATTGTGGATCCATTTTGATAGGTGTTTTTGAAATTCAAGTATATATTCAATTTTTTTATTTCAAATTGTATCATTTTTATATTTAGACATGCAAAGGAGAGTAAAAAAGTTTTCTGAAAATGAGCATTCGATCTAGAGAGATCAGATTGTTCTGCTGATCTAGTTTTGTTTTCTGTATATATGCCTTTTATTTTATTTTTCTGTATACTTGTATCTCACATCATAATGGACTTTAGATTAAATATTGTTTTTTGATTTTTCTAAAACAGCGAGTACAGAAGAATCTGGCCATTTTGAATAAGCGCACCAAGGGTGGCTGCTCCTGCTTGTGCATGCTTTTGTCTGTTGTCGGAATTGTCGCTCTGGTTGTCGTCATTTACCTACTGATCAAATATTTATAACACTACCAATAGCAAACATTCCCATTTTTCCTCGTGGTTCATGTGTGCTGTGTTATGGAGTTATCCTTAATCATTGGTTCTTGTTGGAACATTGTGTTTGGCTTTTCCTCTTTTACTTTTTATGTTTTGTGAGTGAAGCGAAATTGCCAAGGTGTTTAAGCAACTGTGTAAAATATAAGTTATCAGGCAATTTGGGCGTCGACCGCATTTAAACTAACAATTGTTTCTGTCTTCTCTTTTCCCAAATGTCTATTGTGCTGTTCTTTCATAATTTTAACACAGCTTTAATTCATCAAAATTTCTGATACCAAGCATAGAAGACCGGAACCACGTGGTGTGAAAACTAGTTGTAGCTTGGAAGATAGTGGTGGTACTAATCTGCAGTAGAGAATTAGAAAACCTGGTATAAAAAGCTAAAAATTAGCTGCTATTAACCCATTATTTTCACATTGATGTATATTAGAAGTGGGTCTCAGTATGTTGGAAACTAAAAACACTGTAAATTCCATGAAAGCAAATCTTGCTTGCTATGGTCTATCATAGCTAATTATTGCTATATCATTTCCATAACAATAACATAATAAATAAACAACAAAAATTAAAATTATTTTAAAAAACAAATAAAACAAACAGTAGTAGAGTTGGGCCAAACAAGGCTTCTTCTTAGTCCTAGCTAAAATCCGGCCCAATGAACTCTGTCCTTGTTGACGACCTTAGCTATTATTATTCTCTAATCGTCTCTCCGGTACCGAGCATACTGCATTTTACAGTTACCTCTAAATTCAATGAATTCTCAGATTTTATCTCTAATTTCTTTCAAAGTTAGCTCCATTAGTTTTACTGTATCAAATATTCTTCAGTGAATTCGTGTAAGAGCAATAGCAGCATCTGAGCGGGGGCTTTCGTTTTCTTTCCTGTGCTTGGTCAGTTATTTTTCTACTCTTGGTGCTAATTATACATGAATCAAAATTGAATTGAAATTAAAAGGAAAAAAAAAAAAAAATGAGTACAGTACCAAAAGAAGCAATAGAGGTAATTGCACAGAGCATTGGAATATCCAATTTATCCTCTGATGTTGCCCTCGCTCTAGCTCCAGATGTCGGGTACCAAGTTCGCGAGATCATGCAGGTGTTGTAACTCTTATTATTATTTTTTTATTGTTACTTGTTAACTATTAGTTCTCTGCAATGAATCAGTTTCCTGAGTTTAGAGACTTAAAAAATAAATGGTTTTTGGTTTTTGAAGGAGGCTATTAAATGTATGCACCACTCGAGAAGAACTACTTTGACCGTAGAAGATGTTGATAGTGCTCTTAGCTTAAGAAATGTCGAGGTCAGTCAGTTTTTGATTTTAATTTTAATTTTTTATGCCTTCTTCTTTTTATGATTTTTTGGTTGCTGTTGCAGCCAGTATATGGGTTTGCCTCTGATGATGCGTTGCGGTTCAAGAGAGCAGCTGGACATAAGGGTTTGTACTACATTGATGACAAGGATGTGGAGTTTAAAGATGTAAGAAAGTTGCTGTTTTTATTGTTGGTGATTAAAGAATCCTTATCTCTTAATCATGTTATAGTTTGTGTTGGATATATTATGATATTTATAGGTGATTGAAGCGCCTTTACTGAAAGCTCCACTTGATACGTCACTTACAGTTCGCTGGTTGGCAATTGAAGGTGTTCAACCTGCCATTCCGGAGAATGCTTCTGTAGAAAGTATCTTGCAAATGAATTTAAGAGATTGATTGGTTTTCAGTAATTTTGTTTCCATGTTCTCTAAAGTATTTGAAATTAGTGATTACAGAAACTATTGCTGAAAAGTTCACTTACTAAATGTTAATTTGCAAATTTTAATTCGATATCATTGAGATTGTCTGTGGTTGATGATCCACTTGGATTACACCCCTTTCATATGAAGTAACTTTGAAATTTGAGAACCTACTTCAACTTTTTTGCCTAGATAAGCTTTTCAGGTTCAAAAATTTATACAGGTATCGTGCTTTGTTTGCAGCCCTGGCAGCATCCTCTGAAGATAAAAGTCTGAATACAACTTCCTGTTGATGTTAAATTACCTGTCAAGCATGTATTGTCGAGGGAACTTCAGGTAAATTCTATGTTGCTTGTTTTATGTGTGCTCCACACTCTTAAGATGCACTTGATTCTCAGGAAGTTTTTGGGGTTTCTGTGCAGCTGTAATTTGACAATATCACAGAGCTTACAATGAAGAAGTCTGGTTCTATTATCTTCAAACAAGCTTTAGTTATCTTGGCAAAAGACTCAGGTCTCCATCCTTTACTTCCTTATTTCACGTACTTGATTGCTGATGAGGTAGTCTTAATGTTGTCATATTGTCTATATTGGTGAATCCTCTCCCTCACCGACGGGCGCGGCGGGGGGCGGGGCGGGCGGCGGCGGGGGGGGGGGGGGGGGGGGGTGTGAGGGGCG
>CANXYC010009616.1:0-22391 GCA_948193065.1 Aleurites moluccanus | reverse complement strand
TATATATATATATATATATATATATATATATATATATATATATATATATATATATATATATATATATATATATAACAATATATGTGTGAGTTTTTATATATAATTAGTTTGTATGTGATATATAGAGATTTTGGAGAGTGTTGATGGAGATCCAAGAGGGATCAATTATTGAGATGTTTGTGAATTTAAGAGAAGTGTTTTTCTTTGTTTTCTGATTTTGGGCATAGTTGTATTTTAAAGGAAATGCTGTCAAATTTTCCTCAGCATTTTTATATTTATTTAAGTTATAGTTGTTGTTGCATGCCATATAGATAGTCTATTTGGTTCTTCGTGGTACTAGTCGCTTATGCATCACCCGTACCCTAGGACCGTCACGACTTCCGAGATTGGTCGTGACATATAATCTCTATATAATTTATAGTGGAATTTCTAATTCAATCATGCATCCTGCAATTCCTATGTGAGCAACCTCTACTTTTTCATTTGTAACTCCTTATGTATCTATTCAAATTCTGTTTTGTTTTCACGAAATTTTATCTAAGACATAAAAGAATATTTTTTATGCTTTAAGTTTCCCTTGAATCTGAATTTAAAGTCCTTAAAATTGTAAAAATCAATAAGGTCTTTCAGCACAAATCCTAATCCATGTTAGCTTTACTGAGTGATCTATATCTCTCAACACAACAAGAATTTGATAAAATTACCTTAAAAAAAATAATATAGACATAAATCTACAACTTTCATGTTTAAGAATCTTCAAATTCCAAATTTAAAGGCATGAAAACTCAACGTTAATATTTTATCAAGTCACATAAAATTTCAAAATTTTTAAGGACTTAATTCTAATCTTACTTTCTTTCACTAATTAAATCTCTAAATTAATATTAAAACTTATTAAATCATAACATGAGACAAGTTAAGGTTTTTACCTTTTAAATCCTTTGAAGAATTTGTTTTAACTATCTACAAATTTGATGAAGAAAATGAGCTTTGGAAATGGAGCTATGAAGATTGATGAAGATGGAAAGGTAATTTGAGTAAGTGAGATGAAGCAAAATTTTGAAGAATTTTATGGTGAAATTTTCAGCCAAGGGAAAAGGAATAAGAAGATGGTAATAATTTTTTCTTTTTATATTTATTTATAATAATTAATAACCAATAAGAATTTTAGACAAAGAAAATTTAAGAAAAATAAAAGGGAAAATAACCTAACCTTGTTTATATCTTCATTCATTTAGTTAAAATAAAACAATTTAATTTTGGTGGAAATCCTTACACTTGGCTGGTCATCCTTGCTCCATTTATTCATTTTTTTTTAATTATTAATTATTGGTCAAATTAATTTTGACCAATTTCTCAAAATTTATAAAATTATTATTTCCCTCTTCTTATACTTCTATCTCTTTTACTTCTCTATTTAAGCATTTAAATTTTATCAATTTCACTCAATTCTATTTTTAACTCATCCATTATTCATCAAAATTTTAGGTGTGTGAAGAAACATTGAACAAAAGATTGCTTTAGAATTTATTAAAAATCATATACCAAAAGGTGTTCAAACATTAAGTTTTAAATTATTATTTTTAAGTCTTTTAATTGGTTTAATTAATTCGCACTCTTTCTAGCTCCTTTTAATCCTCTAATTATTTTTTCCATGATGCTAAGTCACCTAATTCAGGTTATCCATAATCGATTCTAAGTAACACACTTTTTATAATTTATAATAATTTGATTTTCGTTGATTATTTCTTAAAATTATCCTTATTCGTCTTATGGTTTGATTTGGATTATTACAAAAAAAAAAAAATAAGAAAATTCATATAAATATTAAAAATAAAACTATGATAAAATGAAGCATATAAAGAGGGTGTTTGGATAGGAAGCTAAACGCTATAAGCTGCGTTTTAGGAGGAAATTAAGGAGTTTTGTAGTTTTTGAAATGTTTGGGTAAAAAAAGGAAACTATATTATTTTTAATATTTAACGCAAATTTTAAAAGCTGGGGGGAAGAGCTTTATGATTAACGCTCGTTTTTAACAAAACTAATTATTTTAACAAAACGCTAGTTTTTATCCAAACACCCCCAAAATTGCAAGAATAAATATATACCTCTAAAATGAATATGCAACTACTTATCCATTTTGTTTTACCTGTTGTGTGAGGAGTACATTGATATTTGCGTACTCCATTCAACAAACCATTCAGGGCATACTTCGCCCAATTAAAAAATACAAACTCCAATAAAAAATTTAGCAACCAAAGTTCATTAGCACTAAAGTCACACCCATTGTTGGATTGATTAATGAAGATAAAGTATACAAGAAAAACTTTCCCTTAAATTCTTTATTTGCCCTAAAGATTCCAACTCCATACACAAAGCATTTGTTTGTATCAACCCTTACTTCAAGTTATACTTTTCACGTATATCTTCGATAATCACCACTTGAAGGTCATCAATGTCACGACCTTCTGATGACAAACCCAAGATTTTTTTAACATCTTGCAATTCCAACTTAATCTTGCTTCTGTGAACACAAAGTTCAGATGTAGAAATATCAAATCGTTCAATCAATTCTTCAATCAATTTGTTCCTTAATTGATGGATTGGTACCTCTAGGAGACCTCCAAACCCAAGGGATTACATGATTGTTTTTTTATCATTATTAAAGGAAGAAACAAGTAGATAAATTTTTTTAACGACGCAACGAGAATACAAATATCCTTATAACATAAAAAAGCAAAAACAAACATACAAACAACTATTAAACACTTAAAATAGAAAATATAAGAGGTCTTTTTTTATAAATGATCTATTGCAAGGAGGTAATATAATTTTCAGTATTAAGTGAATATCAATAAATAAGGTTTTAAATATTTAAGCACTTTTAATAAGATAATATCAAATGATTGTTCTTTATATTTCTTTTTTTTACTTTGTTCGGCAGTTTGTGTCCTCTTCCTATTGCATTAAAGAATGAGATAAATGACATTAAATTCATAAAAAAATCTAATGCATTATGCAATAACATGATTTGTTGTTAAAATTTCCATTATACCTTTTCCCGACGATAACATCTTCAACATTCTCACCACGCACAACATGTATATTAGATTCTTGATACTCCTGAACTTCCATTTCTACAAGATATAATATATTATATCAAAATATTCATTTATGGTCAATACACTTGGCCATCTATTTAAGTCTTAATCAAGAGGATCACATAAGAAAAAGGACTCCAATCAAAGCCCCAAGTATATTTGCAGGATAACTTATTTCTTTAACCATAATTCTTCATAAACTTTGTGTATTCATCCTCACTAAATGCCTAAGACCCTTAAACTTACCCACTTCAATTTCATGGCCACTTAGACCAATACTTAGTCATTTCTAATATTTTTTAACTTTAATCATGTATAATAAAATAGCTCTTTTACAAGTATTAACAGTTAATTTTAGGAGAATTTTCACTCTTGATTTTACATGTAAATGCAGTACATTTTAATTTGTTATTAAATATCAAATTATATTTTCTTTTAATGAAAATTACGATTCACAAACTTAATTATAATGTGATTCTCTAAGTTCCTATAACCTTTTTTTTTTGTTTTAACTAGACATTGTTCCAAATTTGGTTTTTTTTTTTAATTGTTACCCTTCTTCCATAGATTTTGAAGAACCATATTGTCATACAATCATATTGTGTATATATTTTAAGGGCCAAATTATACCATGTCTATCCTTATTATTAGATCGTTGAAAGCTATTGTCATTGCTTTTATGTTCATATTCAAACAATTAGAGAAGATTCTTTAGAATTGAGTAGTAAATAAGCAGACTAAGACATGACTTCTTATTTTGCATAAGAATTAATGGAACATGAACATTCACTCATTTTTAAAAAATTATATTCTTTATGTATTTTCTATGTGTTTAACTATTACTAATAAAAAGTATTATGATTTGGTTTTTTATAACAATTATATATGTCCTTACTCTTTCCTCTTATTAAATCAAATTTCAATTTTAGGCTAAAAATTAAATAAATAAAAAGACAATAAGATTGTATTGAATTAGTAATTTAAAATCAAAAGAGTTTGAATCCTCACAGTTTAATTTGTTTTAAATGATTTTCATAAATAAAAGAAAAAAAAAACTAGAAAAATATCATGTTAAGTGCCTAAAATTGTCAAAGATCATGCTACATATGAAAATGATAATAGGAAAATTAAAATATTCAAGGTAAACAGACATTGAATACTGTCAAACCTGTGAAAATGATAATAGGAAAATTAAAATTGTTCAAACTCATACACTACTTCGTCAATATATAACAAACCCAAAATATAACCTCTTATATGGTAAAAACTCAAGCTTAACTTTACTGACTAGAAAACTTAGTAGAATTCCATTAAAACTTAATATATCTTGTAAAATCTATATATAGCATCAACCAGTCTTGCTAATCTTATGTATACGATATCAATTTGTTTCTTTCCAACTCCAGTGAATATGTAGGGAAATAAATTTTAGTAATATAAGTAACAGATAATGCAAGGACAAATAGATAGGCTACTTGTGTGAATTCAAATCAAAGGGTAAGGAAGAGAGCCCCCTTTCAACATGCATAACAAAGTAAAACCTAAAAAGGTGGGGAAAATATAATGCACTCTGATCATTTTTACTTTAACCAGAAACACAATAATTCCCTATAAAGCTGTAACAGACAGTAAGGATAACAGAACTATTTTATCCTTGACAACCACAAAGTCATTCTTAAGAGTCTACCCATTTTTTTCGGCCAAATACTCTAAATTAGAACCAATACAACATAATACCACAACAAAACCAAAATCAAAAACTAAGAACACTAACTAGGATAAAAATAAATTAAAATATGACAAACCTTATTTTAATATAATCAAAATCAAGTAAAGTTGGTGAAAGACATTTAAGAAGAATACCAGATATGTTGGGCTCTTATATGATACAACATAAGTGGACAATAAACTCCTCTTCATCAGTGCATTGTAGTTCCAACCAAAAACAATTTGGTTGTGGGATTAGTAGATTGAGATTAAGCATCCTTAGGCTTAGATTTGAAATCGATATGACACCAAAAAAGTTTTATAAATAATGGTTTTGCAAATTATAAGTTCCAACAAGCACAAAATCAGCACCCTAAGAAAAGCACTTGGGTTATTATCAAGTATAAATTGGTAAGCAGAAGAAAGGTTAAAGAAGAAAGCAAATCCACATTTCTCTCATGGTGGAATTTTAGGCCTTTTATGCAAAATGGTGGATTGACAATTTTTTTAATAACTGGGAACAAGCAAAGCAGTCATTGTGAGCTAAAAATTATCTATCTAGCTACTGAAGGAAAGCTAGCATTTTCTAATGAAGCATTCATACCGGAGTGATTTGGGAATGTAATATGAAATAAGTTGATTGGTGCGTATTCCATTCCTTCAATTGCATAAACATATAGACACACAAAAAAAGGTAAAGTTAATTGATCTCTAGCTTTATACAGGCAAAAGCCCACAAGCAGCAGATAATTATCACAATTGTCATGAACAATTTGCATTGAGATTAGTACTGTGGAGAGCTCAAGTGGAATTAAATTCAGCAAGATTTTGAAGAGTAAATGGTGTAATAATCCTAGGTTTTTGCTATCATACATGAATATACACAATAGTCTCAGAGTGAATTATTTTTTACTAAACTTCAACATATAGACAAGATTGGATTAAGCCAATCTTAAATTGAGTCTTTCAAGTAGTAATTATTAGTAATGCCTTTTTTGGGAGTTGGAATAAGAAAGGAAAGAAAAATGGGGTTAGATAAGAGCTATCTAATAAGAACAAAAAGATTATAACTAGAGCATTATAATTAGTGAATAAGCTTTTTGTTTCTTTTTTGGTACAAGACTTTTATGCTTGAACACTTAAATAGTACCTAAAATAATATTTTTGTAACTAATATGATAGGTAGAGACTACCAAAAGATATGAGCATCATTAGTTAGCTAGTATTTACATACAAATTGAATGAGGAGTAGAATTTACCATCATGATCCTTTGAATTTAAGATAAACAGACTAAAAATAATGCTAAAAATACATCCATAGTTGTTGAACCACATTTGCAAAGAAATAAAAGCAACTGCAATGAAAATGCTCACCTTTTTGCAATGAAATGCCAATCAAAAACTCATAATTTCACATCCACCATATTCCTAAATCCATCAAAATCTTAAAAAAAAAAAGGTAAAATTTACTAGAAACACATTCAACTCATAAAGTGTACCTTAAAAAATAAATAAATAAACAAAGAACTCACACATATTAACATTCAAAAATCCAAAGCAATAATGGGCAAGAAAATATTAGGTATTTTTCCTAACAAAATCATAACTCACATTAATAGGCTAAATTATTACAATATATTTTTGATAAATTACTCCTTATTCCCTCGAGTTTTTACTTAAATAATGATTGAGTCTCTATATTCTGAAAAACTAATGATTACATCTTTATATTTCATTCTGTTATAATATTTATTTCTTCTGTCTATTTTTATACTTAAATATCTATATAAATACTAAAATACCTCTCATTTATAATTAAATTTTCCATCTCTTCCTATTTTTACAAAAGAATAAAAGTTGATTTTTCAATTAAACTTAGATATAAATAATTAAGCTGTAATACATAAATTTCATAAAAAAAAAAAATTAAAAGCAGTAATATCTATATGCATGCTACTTCAAACACAAAGACCACGCAATGTAAAGGAACCCAATATTTTTTGTGAAATTAAGGTTTCTATTTTCTAAGATAAATAAATGAATATATATATATATATATATATATATATATATATATATAAGAATGATTATTAAGATGGTAACTTTCAAGTGATGAAACAAGCTTCACCCAAAATTAAAAGAAAAGTAGTGTAGAAAATGATTTGATTAAAAGCTCATTAACTCCCAATATTAAGACAAAATTGTTTCTATGATTGGCCAAAATATGGATGGTAAGCCATATGCATCACCGGCATGGTTATGCCTATGCACGTGATCTCTCAGCAGCCATTTCAAATTACAATTATTTTATTTTCTAAAAAACTAAATCCATATAATTGGAGCTGCCTGCCATTATTATAGTTTCTTTCGTTGCTATGATGTTAGATGTAATACCTCACTTTGGCTTTGGGGACCATTTTCAAAGACTTAGAAGTGGAGTTCAAAGAGCATGACTCAAAAGCTGAAATGGGTTTAAAATCGATGAATGATTAATACCTGAATTGCTTGATGATCCTTATGGTAGGCTAGACTGAAAGAGCAGAGAGCATCACAACCGTCGATTCTCCAGTCAGCAGCCACCAGTCTTCAAATTAAAAATAAAAATAAAAAAAGAGCATGTATAATTATTATTGGGATCACAAATAAACATTCAAAATCCAAAGCAAATAACAAAGATATAGGCAAGAAAATACCTGCTGGAATTAGAAGAAGATTAAGGAGAATAGAGTACCACCTTCCTGAAATTAAAGATAAATAACTCAAACAATCAAATCTAAAATCATAATAAAAAAAATCCTAAATTAAAAAAGGAAGAATCATAAAATTACAAACTTCGATAGAGAAAGAAGAGCATTGTAAAAGAGTTGCGTGCGTGAGGATGAGGAGAGGAGAGTTGCTGCGTGCGTAAGGGTGAGGAGAGGAGAGGAGAGAGCAAAAAATCATCAATGAAATGAGGAGCAAGGAATAAAATAAAAAATGAAAATAAATATAGAAAGAAGAGGAATAAGAATGATAAAGAAAGGGTAACCAGATGCTTAGGTAACTTACTCCATTCTTTATATTTCTAAGTTAAATTTTACTATTTCAAAATCAAGTAAACTTTACATGATTTTTTTATCAAATAATGGTAGCGCATACCACCAACTGGTAAAAACCCTTTTGAGAATAGAGTTAATAAAGCTAGCCTACCTCCAAGAAAGCCACATGACATCAGAAACTTTTTTCCTCTTAGGACTAGAAATATGAAGGTGAAGAAGAAAAGAAGCAACAATCATAGGGATGTTCTTGTCCCTATTAGTGATGCAATGAAGGTTATAATAGAAAACTTAATGATTGAGGCAGAGTGCAAAAACCCTCAGATCAGAAAAGCTATAGGAGAGGATTATGAAGCTAATGAGTAATTTATGGATGTTTCTGAGGAAGAAGGGGGTGACCCTTTCCTTCAAGACTAACTCTTTCCCCGAATTTTATCTCTTATGGATTTGAATATTCTAGTATAGAACTGCCAAGATGCAGCTAGTAAGAAGTTTCAAAGAGTCCTTCATGATTATGTGGTGAAGTATAAAACCAGATTGGTGGTTTTGGTAGAAATGAATATTAGTGGTATTAGAGCAGACCAAGCTATTAGTAAGATGGGTTTCTCCTGGTCTCATCGCGTTGAAGTAGTGGGCTTTTCTGGGGGGGCATTTGTCTTTTGTGGCATGATGATTTGAACATTAAAATTCTTGAGAAAAACTACCAATATGTCCATGTTGAAGTTAATCCTCTTGGTTAGGAAAGGTTTGTCTTCACTGCTATTTATGGGAGTCCAAACCCAATGATTAGGAGCGCCCTTTGGTTTGATCTGGATATTATTGCTAGAAGTATTGTTGGTCTTTGGCTTGTATCAGGGGATTTCAATGCTATTATCTGGGATGATGAGAGAAAGGGTGGCTCTGGGAACCAGTCGAAAACTTGCAATTTCTTTAAAGAGTAGGTTAATAGTAATTCTTTTCAGGATCTCAATGTTTAGGCACCTAAATTTACTTAGGCTCGGAGTACTCTTCTGGAGAGATTTGATAAAGGGATTTGTAATAATGTTTGGCTTAACTTGTTCCCAGATTCTAAGGTTTTTCATATGCCTAGAATCCAATCGGACCATAGGCCCCTCCTTATCAAAACCACGGATCCCTTTAGACCTGGTAGTTGTAATAGGGCTTTTAAGTTTTTGGCTCCCTAGTTACTCCATGACAGTTTTCATCAAATGATCAAAAATAATTAGAAAGATTGTGGTGAGTTTAACAATTCTTTGTCTTTGTTACTGGAGCAGCCGAATATCTGGAATAAGGATGTCTTTGGTCATATCAAGAAAAGGAAGACTCAGGTTTTAGCGAGAATTTCAGGGGTTCAAAAGGTGCTGAAAAATTATAATGATTGTAGATTGAAGTAGCTTGAGAATGACCTCCTTGTTGAATATGAGAATATCCACTCTCATGAGGAATTGTTTTGGTTTCAGAAGGCTAGAGAGAAGTGGATTAAATATAGAGACATGAATACAGCTTATTTCCATGCTTCTACCTTAGACAAAAGAAGTAGAAATTACATCAGAATGCTCAAGGGAGAGAATGGTAATTGGAATGAGGATCCTCTTTTACTTAAAAACATGGCAATTAGTTTTTTCCCTGAATTATACAATGAGGAAGAGATAAATAGACCAACTTACACAGCTTGGAATGGTTTCCGTTCAATTAGCCAAATTGATATTGCTTTGTTGAATAGACCAGTTTCAGATGAGGAGATTAGGGAGATGGTTTTTAGCATGGGGGCCTTAAAATTGCCAGGTCTCGATGGATTTCCTGCTATTTGCTTCCAAAAACATTAGCTAGATATTGAGAGCTCTTTGTGCACTGCTGTCCAGCAAGTCTATAAAGGAGGTGAAATTGATCCCAACTTCAACAATACCTTATTAGTCCTCATCCCCAAGATAGAGAGACTTGAGTCTATCTCTCAGTTCAGACCTATTAGCCTTTGTAATGTGACTTACAAGATTATAGCCAAACTCATTGCTCTTTGCTTGAAGCCTTTTATGCCGAAGCTTATGGGACCAAAGCAATCGAGTTTTGTTCCAGGCCAGCATATTACATAAAACATTTGTTAGACGTTTAGTGTTCTAACATACTCTAATGGGTACAAATGTCACGTCCCAAAAATGAAACATGACAATCCTAGGGTGTGGTACCCACCTACATAACAATACCGGTAGAACTCCTGCTATAAACTCATCAACCATCAATTTTCATATTCCATCCTCATCTCAACTCTAATACATATTTCTCATATTTCAAACCATCATTAACATTTAATTTTATAATCCATAATATGTTAATTAATTAATTTACATTATATATTTAAGTATTATACATATAAGTTACTATCCATTTAACCATGGAACTACTACAAAATTAAAAAAAGAAGTAAGATTAGAATATTTATATAGCAAAAAGAATTTGGTTCCTATGAAGAAGAAAAGAAGGTTCAGGAATCGTCACAACTACTCCGACCAGAAATTTTAAAACAATTAAGAGGTGAATATTACTACTCAGTGAACTATAAATATATTATTATGCATAAAGGCTAGGTAAAGAATAGATAATCCACCAAATGTTCACATATAAGATAATGGATAATAAATGAAAAATCAATGGCAATAAGTTTACAATAAGCAAGAATAGATACAATGAATGTAAAATATAACATAATAGATATAGGGCTTCATGCTCGTATAAATCTCATTAGCTACTTTCTTGGTAGATTAAACTAGTGAAATGACATAAGGTTGATCAGACCTTATGGTTAGGACTTAACCCTTCTTAGCTAGGGTTATAAATATATCATTGTGCACACTGCCGATGGTTCTCACCTACTACTCCATCGGAAGTTAGTTTTGTCATATCATCAGATATTCAATACAATATTGGTTATGGACCCAATTAGGCTCAAGTTCAATGTCATTACCATAGGAAAAATATATCGAATTAATAAATTCTCAATGAACTAATTAGGTAAGTATAATGCATGTTAACTACAAGGCTAATCAACCAATAAGGAAATGTTACATAAAATGGAATCAATTTCAATGGTTAGGGTAGGTTTATGTTCAATAGGTCTCAATCTGCTAAAAGGCAATAAACTTAAGATTAAACATTTGGTGGATTAAAAGTTGCGTTCACTGAGGCACTTTAACAAACATATGGTAGGCATGAATCCAACAAGCTAGATGTAAGATTTTTTGTAACATTTATAAGGTCCGTATAATAAAAAATAAAGTACACAACTCAATCAAGATATTCAAGTATTAAACTTGTTCAAATGACATTTGAAATAAGATAAATACAAGCAAATAATCAACAAAAATTCAATGAGGGGAAAGGAATGGCCATTCGGCCAAGCTAGGAAAAATTAGGGGATGGCTTTTTAAATTCAAATAAGATTATAAATGGGCATAATAATGCATTTATAACTCACCTCAAGGCTTAGTTGATTCAAAATCACCTTGGAAGTATCAAAATTCACTTTAATTCAAGTTGTCCTTCATCACCACTATCACCATTCCTTCTTAATTTCTTGTTTCTATAATATATATTTAGGATGTTTTAGATTAATTTTAATATGAAAAATTATAATCTAAGCTTAGTTTGAATTAAACATTTCCGTATCAAATTCTAAGTTTTGGCATAATCGTCAATTCAATGAGTTTTCTTCCTATAGCCTTATATATACTTCTATGTACTTAAATAAATATTTATATTCATCATTCTAATCATTTTTAATCAAATAAAAAATAAACTTAGACTAGTTACCTAAAGTTCTTCAATTTTCCCAACTTAACTCCCTTTGAAACTTTTGGCTTTTTCTTAGATTTTTTATGAGAATTCTTGTAACTATTAGGTGTTTAGACTTAATTTAGGGTGTAAAATTAATTAAGTTTAAGTTTGGGGAGAATTGGATGGAAGAATTTTGGAAGAGGAAGAAGAAAAATGGAGGTGGGAGAATGGCAAGGATGGTTCGGCCACAAGGAAGAAGAAGGAGGAAATTTTGAGTCAAAATAGAATTATTTAGAAATAAAAGATATTTTGATATTTTTTATATTTATGATTTGACATCCAAACTTTTATTATTTATAAATTGACCACAAAAAATTTTATATTTATACTTTGACCCCAAAAGTCATTTTAAGTACTACTAGTTTCCATAATTTATTTGTCACATAAATTTTAGGTCTCATAATTAATTTGATAAAATTCTATATTTAATTATGTAATTTCGGTACGAAATTTGAAATTTAAGTACTAAAATATTATTTTACCTTAAATTTTCTAATTAGGAACTAAAAAGTCAATAATACTAATTATAGGGTCCTATACGTAATTATCAAAAAATTAGAGGTGTTATAACAAACAATTAATTAAATTACTAATCTTGTTTGTTTGATTATATACAAGGTTCACTTTTTCATATTGTTGATTGCTGGTGTATAGCGTCTGCTATACATTTAAATAGCCCCGCTACTTAAGTTTAATGAAGGAAATATCTGAGAAGAAGTTTTTATATCACCAGCTACTTATTAAGTAGAGTCTGCTACTCAGTAGTAGCAGCCGCTATAAAGTAATCTAGAAGACACGGTAGCTGAAAGGTGGGAAACAGATTTCAGTAGCGTCCACTACAAGTCATATAACCCCCGCTACTTAGTTAAGTAGCGCCTACTACCTACATAAGTCCCCACCACTACATAAGTTAAAGTTGAGCAACAGTCACTACAAACATGTCACCGCCGCAAGCTTCAAGTCCAAAAGGTCCAAAAGCTCAAGGATCAAAGGAGCAGAGCAGTAGCGCCCGCTACTAAGAGAGCTCATGGATACAGAAGTATTTTGGAGAAATTGGAAGAAGCTTAGCGCCCTTTACAAATTAAATAGTGCCCGTTACTTATAGAATTCACCGCCACTATAGGGAAAGTCACGGCCGTGAAGTTCTTTATTCCAGGGAGTCACACCAACTACATGGATAGTGATGACATTGATCTTTGGCATGTAGTTGAAGCGGGTTATATGGTTCCTATAAAAACCATTGATAATATGGAAGTCATCAAACTAAAAATTGAATGAACACCCATGAAAAGAAAGCAAATGGGAGGAATCGAAAGGCAATGAATACTCTCTATGGTGCTTTGAGTAAAAAGGAGTATGGCAAAATCTCTCATTACATTTTGGCAAAACAAATTTGGGACACTCTTGAGACCACTCATGAAGGAACTAATCAAGTCAAAGGTAAGAAGATTCAAATTCTTACTCATGAATATGAGCTCTTCCAAATACCACCTAATGAGAAGGTATCTGAAATGTACAATCATCTAATGGTGATTGTAAATCAAATAAGAAAGCTTGGGAAAAACTACTTTAAAGAAGACATCAATCGTAAGATTTTGAGAGTTTTACCCATGAAAGATTGAGAAGCAAGAGTTACTTTAATTGAGGAAGTCAATGACTTGAGCACCCTCCCAACAGACAACTTGTTGGAAAAACTTCTCACACATTAAATTACTTTATCTCAAGACAAAATTGAAGAGAAGAATAAAGGGATAGCACTTATTGATTTAAAAGAGGCTTCTTCAATTGATAATGATGAAGAGGAACATGATGAAGAAATGACATTGCTCACCAAAAGAATAAGAAATCTTATTCTTAGGAAAAAGAAGAATAATAAGCCATTTGAAAGATATGAAAAGCATGAGAAGTCCAAGAACAATCAAGTAAAATGCTTTGAGTGTGACAAATTTGGTCATATAAAAACGGATTGTCAAAGATTGAAGAACAAGAAAAGCTTCAAAAAGAAGGCATTGACGGCCACTTGGGATGATTCAAGTGACTTCGATGAAGAGAAGGAAGCTAGCAAAGATGAAGCAGCTAATCTTTGCTTCATGGCAATTGAAGAGGATGCATCTTCAAGTGAGGTTAGTAATTCCGACTTTAACTCTAATAATGATGCCATGAAAATTATGGATACATTACTTTCAAAATATCATAAGTTGTAAAAAAAGTATGATAAATTGAAAGAAATGTCTATTGAGGTCTTAGATGCTTGTCATGCTTATAAAAATGAAATAAATAAATTGAGTTCATCTAATGTTAAATTAAAAAAAGGCCATTGACCTTAGGGATCAAGATTGCAATAAGCTAAAAAAGGAAAATTCTTTGTTGAAAAATAAGTTAGACTCTCATGATGCTTGCATGTCCAAGCTTTGCAATGACAAAGAAAAATTAAATAAAATACTTGAGTCCCAAAGGTGTCCTACTATTAAGTATGGACTTGGCTATAATAGAGGGGATGCCCTATCAACATCTAAGACTATATTTATAAAGGCATCAAACACACATGCTCACATTGATTGTATGCCTCCACATAAAAATGTTATGCCTAAAACTAATATGCATAGGCATGTCATGCATGATTCTCATTTTAGAAGATCAAAGAATGTATATTCTAGACCAAAATCAAATTATAGTTATTGGCCTCAATATCATTCCAAACCACACCATAGGACAAAACCTCAACAAAAGTATAAAATTCATTTGAGATGTCACTATTGTGGGAAATTTGGTCATTCAAACTTTAAATACCATATTATAAATATGAATTTAGGATATGTTAATGCTAACCCCCAAGTACCCAAAAGCTTTTAGGTACCTAAGCAAAATGAATTTCATAATTTGTAGGTATGTTTAAAATCCACAAGGAAAAAAGAATCATAGTATTTGGATAGCGGATGTTCAAGGCATGTGACTGATAATACAAGTCTTCTCTCAAACTTGGAATAGAATAAATGAGAAAAGATAACCTTTGGATATAATGGTAAAGTTAAAATCATTAGAATTGGGCAAATTGGTAAGGCAAATAAACCCTCTTTTGAATATGTATTACTGGATGATGGTCTAAAGCATAATTTGATAAATGTTAGTCAATTATGTAATATGGAAAATTTCTTTTACTTCTAAGAAATGTTATGTGAAGCGTTTGAAGAATAAGAAAATTTTGTTTGTCAGTTATAGAATTGGAAATTTGTATATGATTGATATTAGTAGCATGCATGATAATAATGTTGATTGTATGGTTTCTCTTTGTGATGATGTATGGCTGTGGCATATGAGACTTGGCCATGTTGGCATGGATCACATTGACAATATTAAGTCTAATGAGCTTGTAATTGGTCTCCCTAAGGTCAAGTTCCATAAAGACAAAATATGTGGTGCATGTCAAATGGGCAAGCAAGTCAAAAGTTTTTTTTAAAATAAAAAATGTTGTTTCTTCTTCTAGACCTATAAAACTTTTGCATATGGACTTATTTGGCTCTTGTAGGACATTTAGTCTTAGAGGTAAACAATATGCATTTGTTATTGTTGATGATTACTCTAGATTTACTTGGGTATTATTCATTGCTTTTAAGGATGAAAGTTTTAACGAGTTTAAATCTTTTTCTAAAAGAGTCCAAAATGAAAAAGGTTTTTACATCATATATTTAAAAAGTGATCATGAAAAAAAAAATTAGTCATGACTTTAAAACCTTTTGTGATGAAATGAGAATTTTTCATTACTTTTCTACACCAAGAACTCCCTAACAAAATGAAGTTGTAGAATGGAAAAATAGAATACTTATTGATATGGCTAGAACTATGCTCAATGAGTACTCACTTCCTAAGTATTTTTGGGCCGAAGCTGTCAATAATGCTTCTTATATTTCAAACAAACTTTTTATAAAAGTAATTTTAAACAAAACTCCTTATGAGCTATGGAATGGAAGAAAACCATGAATTTCATATCTAAGAGTATTTAGATGCAAATGATTTATATTAAACACCAAGGATAATCTTGAAAAATTTGATTCCAAATTGGATGTAGTTGTTTTCATGGGCTACTCAACTTCTAGCAAAGCTTATAGAGTTTTTAACAAAAGAACTTTAGTTATTAAAGAGTCTATGCATGTTGCATTTGATGAAACTAGTCCTTCTAATGTTCATAGATTTGAACATAATGAGAATGATGACATATTTAATCATGTGCATGATGATAACATATTTAATCATATGCATGATTTATCCATCGACTTAGAGCCTTTTATTTATTCATCTTCAAAGGATTATGATGATCTAAGAAATTCTTCTAAGGCCATATAAAATCCACCTATTGATAATGAACTTCCAAGGATTGGAAATTTAAAAGGGACCACCCAAAAGACCTCATAATTGTTGAACTCTCAAAGGGTGTGGCCACGAGATCCTCTTTCAAAGAAATTGTGAATAATATAGCCTTGATATCTAAGATTGAACCTAGGAATATCAATGAGGCCCTAGAGGATGAAAGTTAGGTTGAGGCCATGCAAGAGGAATTGAACCAATTTGAGAGAAACAAGGTTTGGACCTTAGTTCCTAGAGCACAAAACCATCCCATCATAAGTACCAAATGGGTTATAGAAACAAACTAGATGAGGTTGATATGATCACTAGAAACAAGGCTAGATTGATGGCAAAAGGGTATAATCAAGAGGAAAGAATAGATTATGATGAGACCATTGCACCGATGGCTAGACTTGAGGCAATTAGGATGCTACTTACATTTGTATGTCATATGAACTTCAAGTTGTATCAAATGGATGTTAAAAGTGCTTTTTTAAATGGTTTTATTGAGGAGGAAGTTTATGTTGAATAACCTCCCGATTTTGAACAATTTGATTTTTCAAATCATGTTTTTAAACTTCAAAAAGCTCTTTATAGTATTAAACAAGCTCCTAGAGCTTGGTATGATAAACTTAGAACTTTTTTTATTGACAATGATTTTTCAAAAAAAAGGTTGATACAACTCTTTTCTTTAAAAAGGACATGCATAACATGTTGATTGTTCAAATATATGTTGATGATATAGTATTTGATGCTATTAATGAGATTTTATGCAAGGAATTCTCTTCATGCATGCAAAGTGAGTTTGATATGAGCATGATGGGAGAATTGAAGTACTTCTTTGGATTACAAATCAAGCAATGTGAGGAAGGCATCTTCATTAACCAATTAACGTACACAAAAGAACTTCTCAAGAGGTTTGGATTGAATGGAGCAAAGGCAAGTAGAACTCCAATTAACTCCACCATCAAGCTTGACAAGTATGAACTTGGTAAGCCTATTGAGGAGAGAAGTATAGAGGTATGATTGGTAACTTGCTTTATTTAACCGCTAGTAAGCCGAATATTATGTTTTTCGTGTTTTTATGTGTATGATTTCAATCATGTTCTAAAGAGTCTCATTTATATGCGGTCAAAAGAATTTTGAAATATTTGATTGGGGCACAACATCTAAGACTTTGGTATCCAGAGAACATGCATTTTAGTTTAATTGGCTATTCTGATACGGATTTTGCCAGTAGTTGCATGGATAGGAAAAGTACCTCCGATACTTGCTAATTCCTAGAAAATTTCCTTGTTTCTTAGTTTACCAAAAAGAAAAATTCAATAGCTTTGTCCACTCCAGAAGCCAAATATGTGGCAGCCGCTTGTTGTTGTGCACAAGTGTTGTGGATGAAACAACAAGTTTATGACTTAGGTGTGCATTTGGACAAGATTCCTATTAAGTTTATGACTTAGGTGTGCATTTGGACAAGATTCCTATTAAGTGTGATAACACTAGTGTTGTCAATTTATCAAAGAATCTTGTTAACATTCTAGAAGCAAGCATATTGATATTAGACATCATTTTCTTAGAGATAATGTGTTGTGTAATAATGTTGCTCTTGAATTTGTTGTTTCAAATGATCAACTTACGAACATCTTTACAAAGCTCTTAAATAAGGAGCATTTGAATTTTATTAAATGTACATTGGGTATGTTAGATGATAGTGAAGTTGAAAAATTGAAATGATTAATGCTTAATTAATTTGTTTGTTTGAGAAATTTTTTGTGATATTTTCATTTGTAGCGCCCGTTATGGCTGCCTGTAGCGCTTATTACTCTAGGCTTTTGAGTGTCAATTTACACGCTCCAGAGTAACAACTGCTACTCAAGTTGTAGCACCCGCGAATCTGGGTACAATTTCTTGTTTTATCTCTTCCTAAAATCGTGGTCGCTACAAATACGGTAACAGCCGTTACACTATTATCATACCTACTGTGTCTCTCAGAAGCTCACACTACTCTAAGTAGCAACCACTACTTACATTAGTAGTGCTCGGTACTTATCTTAGGGCAACTGCTACTTAGTTAAGTAGCAGTCATTACTGATAATTAGCAGCAGCTACATAGACATTTTAAAACTATTTTTATCATGCCTCTGTCATTTCACTCTTAAACCTAACTGTTTCTTTTTTCTTTTTCTCTCAATTTCGTTGACCGAAACTCATTTTCCTCTCTACCAAACACCAAATGTCATGAATCTCAACACTCTATGTCACAAATATGCCTCCAAAACGCATAAAAACTCTTGCGGGCAGAAACCCTTTCTGTAAATTGACTTAAAATCAACTAATTCTCCTCTGAATCTTATGATTCAAGCTCTTTTGAGACTAAATCCATGTCTCCACCACCTTCTCCTCCTACTATAAGGATTCAGAAAAGGCAAAGAGCAGGTAGTTGGACCTTCTCAACCTCAACCTCCGGTACAACCTTAATAGCCTGTTATTCGACCATCAGACCACAATGTCTTTCTTCACTCTTTAACTTCTGAGGAGAAGAAAAAGTTTGAAATTCTCTCCTCTAACCATAATATACTTCCCTCTAGGTATGTAGATTGGGTTTCACTGAATAAATCAGGATTAGCTGATTCTGTAATAGCCAAATTGGCCTTGGTGTATTAGGTCCAAATGGCCAATATTACTTACCCTTGTTTTTCCCTTTTGGTCCAAGAGTTTTTCTCGACTCTTAAGGTCAATACCACTTCTGGTACGACCTATGCCCTGATAAATTTTAAGATTCTAGGTCATCCTTACACCTTAGGTTGGGATCAACTTGCTCAAATCTTTAGTTTCTCATACCATGACCTAGATAATTTCCCTAATAATTTTGATGAACATGCTTTTTGGAGGGAAATTATAAGACTTAACCTTGATTTTAACCCTTGGACCTCTAAATCCACTAGCATTAGGAGTCATGTTTTAAAGATTATCCACCGCATTATGGTTTATACCAGTAATGCCAGAGGCACCAGTTATAGTGTCATATTGAAATCAAATCTTTTCTACCTGTGGTGTATTCAAAAGAATAACAAACTCGCGTCCGATCAATGGCTGGTGGATCATTTTGATTCATTGTCAAAGAGAAAGACTGGGAATATTGTGATTGGTCATTTGGTGACTAAAATCACAATAGAATTGACCCAATCAAATCCTAACCCTAAACTGAGATTCAATCCTGAAACCATATCCTTCCAACCCTTGCACCACCTTTATGACGACCATAAATTCCTAGGATTGCAAACCCTAGCCAAAATGTCTAGTCATTAAAAACCGAGAAGGAAACTTTGTTTTAAGGGAGGAAAATTTGGTTGGACTAGAGAACTTTGAACCTGCTCAAGATCCTCCTCCTCTTCCTCCTCCTCCTCCTCCTTCTTCTACTCCAACACCACTCCAACACCTCCGGCAGCATCTACTTCCTATGTGCCTACACTGACGGACCTTTCTCATCTTGCTTCGATCATCACGGGTCGCATCGATGGGCTTGAGTGCAATGTACTTGCACTGATCCGAACCATTAATGATCGTGTCACGGAGCTTGCCACCGCACAGACCTCTCTCAAAGGGGTGCTTCACTGGCTTTGTCAACAACAGTATAAGTTGGTTACAGCTCTCAAATAGACTGAAGCTCCTCCTTCTAAGGCTTCAGAACCCAATGATGCAATTTCGAGTCTAATCAAAAATAAGGATCACCCTCCTATGAATACATTCACTGATGTTGCTGCCATTGGAGCTGAGGCAACAGTTGGACATCAAGAAGCGTAAGATCCTCCAGTTGATCCCTAGTTTTAGGGTTGTTCTCTCTATTTTTGTTATTTTCTTGTATTTTTTATAATTCATGTACTTTAGATATTTTGGATAATTTTGATGTAATTATGATATTTCTGTCTAGTTATGCAATTTTTTATTCCAAAAATTGATATTTTGAGTCATAATTTGCTTATATATGTTTTAGTGCTCATTGTGATGAACTTGTAGCATGTCTTGATTTTTGTTGCTGCTATATTGATCTTGCTACTATAATGATATTTTTGTTGTTTTGAGTAATTATGGTTGTTGTTGGTTACCAATTGATGTTAAATATATGCTTAATTAAGTTAAATATGGCTCAAATATTATTCTAGTAATTAATAAACATTTAGATAAAACTAAACAATATTTGCATGAAAAAACACACAATGTTCCAAATGTTACTCCAATAATTGATGAAAATTTAAACAATATTGAGCAATATTTGAACGAAGAAACACACCCGCAAGAAACTAACTCACAACCACCTATTGTACATGAACCACAAGAAATACCTTTAAGAAAAATCTCAAAGAGAAAAAAAAATCAGCCATTTCGAATGATTATGTGGTTTATTTATAAAAGTTAGATGTTGATATCGTAATCAATAAAGATCCAGTTTCATTTTCATAAGCCATAAAATGTGTTGATTCTGAAAAGTGGATTGATATAATGAAAGAAGAACTGAAATCCATGGAAGACAATAATGTTTGGGATCTAGTTGAATTGTCAGAAGGTTCTAAGTGAGTTGGGTGTATATAGGTCTTTAAGACCAAACGCAACTCAAATGGCAATGTTGAACGATACAAAGTCAAACTCGTTGCCAAAGGTTATACTCAGAAAGAAGGCATTGATTATAAAGAAACTTTTTCAGCTATCTCAAAGAAAGACTCATTGAGGATTATAATGGCATTGGTGGATCAATATGATTTAGAGTTACATCAAATGGATCTAAAAATAGCCTTTATTAATGTGAATCTTGAAGAAAAAGTACTTATGAACCAACCTGAAAGTTTTTCAACAAAAGGTCAAATGGTGTGTAAACTTAAGAAATCAAGATATGGACTTAAACAAGCTTTTCAACAATGGTACCTTAAGTTTAATTATAATATAACATCATTCGGATTTCAAGAAAACATCGTTGATTGGTGTACATACCAAAAGATCAGTGGGAGTAAGTTTGTTTTCTTGGTTTTGTTTGTTGATAATATCTTACTTGCTGCTAATGATTTAGGCATACTACATGAGACAAAAAAAATTCTCTCAAAGAATTTTGAAATCAAAGATATGGGAGAGGCATCCTATGTGATAGGAATTAAAATTTGTCATGATAGATCACAAGGATTGTTGGGGCTGTCTCAGAAAGATTATATTGAAAGATTTCTAAAGAGATTTAATATGGACAAGTGTTCAGCAGGAATTGTTCCTATTCATAAAAGGGACAAATTTAGTCTCATGCAATGTTCAAAGAATGATGCAGAACAAAAAGAGATGAAATCAATTCCTTATGCATTAGTTGTGGCAGTTTAATGTATCTGCAAACCTGTATAAGACCAAATATCAGTTTCGCGGTCAGAATATTGGGCAGATATCAAAGTAATTCTAGAATTATTCATTGGAAAGCTGCAAAGAAAGTGTAAAGTACCTACAAGGAATAAAGAACTACATGCTCCTGTATTCAAGGTCTAATCATTTAGAAGTGATTGGATACTTAGATTCAAACTTTACTGGATATCTTGATAGCAGGAAATCCATATTTGGTTCTTTTAGCAAATGAAGCAGTATCATGAAAAAGTGTTAAACAGTCTATCATTACTTCATCTACTATGGAAGTAAAGTTTGTGGCATGTTTTGAAGCCACAATTCATGCATTGTGGTTGCGAAATTTTATTTTAGGATTTGGAGTTGTCGACACCATTACCAAGCCACTGAAAATTTATTGCGATAATTCCACTACAGTGTTTTCTCCAAAAATAACAAATACTTAAAAGAAAGTATTTTGCCGTTAAAGAGGAAGTTCATAAACAAAAAGTGTGTATTGAGCATATTAATACTGATATGATGATGGCAGATCCATTAACTAAAGGTTTACAACCAAAGATATTTAAGGAACATATACAAAGAATGGGTCTTAGTCGTATCATCGAATGACATATATTTATGTTAATACTAGCATTCTGAGCTCATTTATGTATTTTTAATTTTGCATTAATATTTTCCTATCTTATGAGAGTGCAATTATGTGTTGATGTTATGACGTAAAAGTCTATAAGACATAATGGTAGACCGTGATAAAATTTGTTTTATCATTATTTATGGCCTTTGTATGGTGAGTTGTAGATGTGGTAGTATATGGAAGCAAGTATGTTGCATAAGTAATATGCAACAACCATAACTCACTGTAACACATGAGATTTCTTTTGTTTGTATGTATTCTGAAATTCTTTGTCACATCCCACACTATAGGGCTGTGACGGTCCTAGGGCACGGGAACAATTACACAACCAGCATCAATAAAAACCCAAGTTACGCTTAATCATTTTTATGACATATA
>CANXYC010009589.1:0-10489 GCA_948193065.1 Aleurites moluccanus | reverse complement strand
TGCTACCTGTAATTATATCTATACTAGTATGTATATTTATTGTTTAGGTATCAAATAATAATATTATTATATATATGATATATTTATGTATTTAAATATTCTAATGCTGTAATGGTGTTATTTTATTCATAATACATTTACTGCACTTTTATGCTTATGAACTCACTGAGTATTTTTATACTCATTCCTTTAGTGTTTTGTTGTTTTTCAGGTCTTCGTTGAGTCCAGTAGTCCATTGGCAATATTATCTTCTGCCGTGGAGATCTTTTCATGTATAACTCCAAACTTAAATAATGTAATAGACAATAAGTAGAATCGTTCCATGGTACTGTAGTTAGATTATGGCATGTAGAAAATGTTAAGTTTGCATGTATATATTTTTATATATATTGAGTATAATAAATGTTTGTATAATCATATATGATTGTGGAGTATGTTATATATATATATTGTGATGGTAATATTGAGATTGTTTGGAGATCCAGAGGGATCCTAGTGTTTGAGATGAGATGGAATATTATAGAAGTGCTATTTATATGTTTTGATTTCTTAGGCATAGTCCAATTTTAGAGGAGGTGCTGTCGAATTTTCTTCAGCATTTTCATAATTAATTGGGTTATATTTGATGGTTGCATGTCATTTAGGTTGTCATTTGGGTTCTACGCGGTACTGGTCGCTTATGCATCACCCGTACCCTAGGACCATCACGACTTCCGGGATAGGTCGTGACAGATACTAGAGAAAGTTCCAGATGGGTTGCCACCTGTGAGGGATAACCAACACCATATAGACTTGATCCCTGTGTAACAACCTGCATTTAGTATAAATAACTTATAATTGTAATAGATTGAGGATATATGAATAATAATAAGTTTTTCTCCCCAAATTCTCTCTTCCTCTCTATCAATTTTGTTATACTCTCTCTATCTCTTGTTCCATTCTTCCTCGATTATGCATCTCCCTCATCTTTTTCTCCTTCATTCCTTCTCTGTCTTCAACTGACCTTTATGGTTATGAACTCAGGTTCATGACAACTTGGTATCAGAGCGGTAACAATACTAGGGATTACTCATGCATTTCTTCTTCTAATCCTCTTCTTCCTAATCTGTCTCACCCTAAATTATTTTTTCTTCTTCTCTCCCTCTCAAATTCCTTCTTCCCCTTATTTTTTATTCTTTTCTTCTACTACTTCTTATTTTCTTCCTCTAACGCCAAAATCAGTTACTGCATCATTAGTTGAGTAGTAATTGAGAGGAAAGTAATCCCTAATTTCTTTTACCTAAACATATATCTAACCCAACTAAATTACCATGATAGATGAGTATTACATTGATGAATTGGAAGAACGATTTCAAATTCTTGATACATAAATTCAAGAAATCAAGGAATTGGCGACGAAAATCAAGCATCAAATTATGGTTCAACAAATTACTAATTGGGAGAAGAAAACTGTTTTCAAAGAATGCCAATGGGTTACTTTGAACAACATTTTTGAGAAGGAGCTGCAATGGTTAGACTTAAGGGAGGAAATCATGAATGAAACTGGATGGGAGGTTATTGTCAAGCTACTAGGTAAGTTAGACAAATCTGTAAATCAACTTCAATAAGAATTAGAGTTCGCAATTATGGAATGCAAATAATAGTGGATTCAATTATGAGATTCAACGGAACCTATAGAAGAAACTAATGAAACATCGAAGTTTCAGAAAATTAATCCAACTAATGAACTAGGGAAACAAATTCAAATAACACGGATTCTTGATTTCAATATGAAAAATGAAGGTAATCGCATTCTTGCCCATGTTCAGATTTCTATGTTGTCGAAAAAGCTTGTTAAACGTGGTAGTAGTCTCATAATCAAGAATTTTTTTGAGAAGGAATATGACGTGGGAAATAGGGTAATTGTGACTAGTGTGAATAGGTACCAGTATTGTGATGTCTATGGTTATAAATTGAATTGTGTTTGTGTGATCCTTAAAGAACTTGAATGGGAAAAGAGACTAAGAAAAAGAAAGAAATTAGAAGTTTATGTTTCTAAGCAGCAATACCATTGTGATAAATGTGGAATTTGCAGAAATTAGACATAGACTTAGATCGTTATTGATTCTTGTTGTGCTACTTTTGCGAAAATTCAAAAGAGGGGTAAAAAAATTTGGGCAGAGTTTGAATTTTATATTGATGATCTTTTGGTTGGTGTGGTGGTAAACATCACTTTGGTTGGCATGTTAGCATCTTATGCATGTATTGGACAACCATTTATGTCTAAGGGGCTCTTTGGACAGTTGTGACATGCTTATAATGCTTTTCATAGTGGTGTGTTTGAAGCTAAAAGGTCTGGATGCAGATTTTCTATAAAACAGAGAATCACAACATACTTCTACAAGGGAGTCCTTTATGGATTTGTTGGCTTTGCATGTGGTATTATTGGTCAAGGCATTGCAAATCTTATAATGACTACCAAAAGGAGCATAATGAAATCAGAAGATGACATACATATTCCACCTCTTATGAAAAGTGCAGCTCTTTGGGGTGTATTTCCTATTGTTTCATCCAACACTCATTACCAAATTATTAATGGACTGGAATGCATGGTAGAAGCATCACCCTTGGCAAAGTAGGTTCCACCTGTTGCATTGGCTTTCATGGTGTGCGATTTGCGAACCATGTGTATAGGGGAATGCAGTTTTTAGACTGGGATAGATGGAGCGGGATGCAATAATGATAATTGTGCATTCTGACTTCATGTTTTCTTCTAACTATCATGTTGGGTTGGGGTTGAAATTGTAATAATATCAATAGAAAAATGTTAATTTACTGCTTGGACTGGATATTCAAGGTGGCAAAGCAATTGATTTCTGGGGGTGGGGCATTTATGGAGTGAAAGAAATATTTGTATATGTTATCTTTCTAATTTCAGATTCAAGTATCTATAGGTGGAGGCATTCTTTAGCAAGCATACTATGTACAACATTAACACATTATAAGTTGTCTATGGCATGTATTGCTAGTTCTCTTCTCAAAATTGTATTCCAATGCAATAATTTGTGGGTTTGTTGCAGTTTGATGGGTTTCTTTTTTCTTCTTTGAGGATAAGGAAGTTGTTCATGGGAAGGGTCATGTAACAACCTGCAGTTAGTATAAATAATTGATAATTGTAACAGATTGGGGATATATGAATAATAATTATTTTTTCTCCCCAAATTCTCTCTTCCTCTTTATCAATTATGTTATACTCTCTCTATCTTTTGTTCTATTCTTCCCATATTATACATCTCCCTCATCTTATTCTCATTCATTCCTTCTCTGTCTTCTACTGACCTTCATGGTTATGAACTCAGGTTCACAACACCCTGGAGCTAGTTTACCTCACCTGCTTCATTATAAAATAAGTCCAAAAGAGAATGAGATCCTAAAGGAGAAGGTGGAGGAGTTCTAAAGAAAAATGGTAGTTGGAGGATGTGTGTGGATCATCGAACAATCAATAACATCACAATTGGTTATAAGTTTTCAATCTTGAGCTTAGATGATATGTTGGATAGATTGCATAAAGCTAAGTGGTTTTCGAAACTGATTTGAAGAATGGTTATCATTGGATTAAGTTAGGCCAGGAGATGAGTGAAAGATGACTTTCAAAATGAAGGAGGAGTCGTATGAGTAGTTGGTGATGCCATTCAGTCTTTCAAATGCTCTTTTATGCATCTTATGAATCAAGTATTGAAACCTTTTACGGAAAAATATTTTGTGGTTTATTTTGATGATATACTAATTTATAGCAAGATTGAATATGAACATTTATTTCATTTGAGGGAGGAGTTGACAGTTCTACAAGCCAAAAACTATATATTAATCTTAAAAAGTGAAGTTTCCTAACAAATAAACTATTATTCTTAGGGTACATTGTAAGTGCTTATGGAATCCAAGTAGATGAAGATAAAGTTAAGGCAATCAGATAGTGGCCTACTCCTAAAACCATCTCGGAGGTTCAGAGTTTCATGGACTGGCTATTTTCTGTAGGCATTTCATTAAGAATTTGAGCACTATTGCAACTCCAAATACTAAATGCATGAAGAAGGGCATAATCAATTGGGGTGAAGAGGCAGAGAACAACTTTGCCATTTTGAAGAAAATTATGTATTGCTCCAATATCATAATTGCCCAACTTTGACAAACTTTTCAAAGCTGATTGTGATGCAAGTGGAGTGGGCATTGGAGCTGTTCTATCCCATGAGTGCAAACCAGTATACTACTTTCTTGAGAAGCTCAATGAAGAGAGATAGAAATAGAGTGCTTATGACAAAGAGTTTTATTTGATTGTGTAAGCCTTGAAGAAGTGGGAACACTACTTAATTAGCAAGGAATTTGTACTTTTATTCTGACCATGAGCTTTAAAATATTTAAAAAGTAATAAATTAATCAGTAAAGACATGCATGCAAGGTGGTTTCAGTTTTCACAAAATTTTTCCTTCATACTGTATCACAAGTCAAGGGTGCAAAATATAGTTACAGATGCATTGAGTTGAATAGCAGGCCTGTTAGTTACCTTGGGCTTGGAGATAATTGTGTTTGAGCAATTGAAATATTACTATGTGGATGATGAAGATTTTCGATAGATTTAGGAGAGTTATTCTAATCGACAATAAGAAGTCCATGTCTAATAGAAGTATTTAAATCAACTTTTTCTTCCTCGAACTTCATTGTGAGACAAGGTAAATTGAGATTTTGAGGTGAGATAAAACTATTGTCGTAGTTTGAGAGAGGTTTTACTAGCCTTAACTGCTTAAGGATGTGACCAGGTATGTTCAAAGTTGACATGTGTGCCAAACTGCCAAGGGACAATCCAAAAATACTGGACTTTATATGTCTTTATTTGTACCTAATAATATTTGAGTGGATTTGTATATGGATTTTCTGTTGGACTTGCCTTGAACACAGAGGAGTGCAAATTTTGTTTTTGTTGTTCTTGACAAGTTTTCCGAAATGGTGCATTTCATTTCCTACAGAAAGACCTCTGATACAATCAATGTGGCAAGGATTTTTTTTTTTTTTTTAAAAGAGGTGGTTTCTTGCATGTCAAACCTAAGATTATCACTTCAAACAAAGATAATAAAATTTTGGGGCATCTTTTAAGAATCTTACGGAAGTTATTTGATTCGGCCTTGAATTTCAGTAGCATAACTCATCCTCAAACTAACATCAAGACTAAAGTAGTGAATTGTACCTTAGATAATGTCATTCGTATCTTTTGGAAGATAAACTAAACTAATGGGATGCAACCTTGTTTCAAACTAAGTTTGCATACAACAATATTGTCCACAAAGTTACTGACAAGTTCCCTTTCTCTATTGTTTATGCAAAGGTGCCACAACATACTTTGGATTTGGTTTAGTTACTAAAATAAGTAAAGTAGTGTGTTGTTGCAATCCATAGGGCCAAATAGGTTATGGATGTACACAAGGAAGTGAAGCATAAGTTAGAAGAGACTAGCTAGAAGTACAAGCAAGTTGTTGATAAAAATAGAAGGAAGAAAACCTTTGTTGTGGGAGATCTAGTAATGGTGTTTCTTATACGAGAACGATTTCCAATGAATTCTTATAGTAAGCTCTAGAAAAAGAAATATGATCCTTTTATTGTCATCAGGAAGGCCTAAGTCATTGATCTTCCCCAGAACAGAGGCATTCATTTCAAATTCCTTCTATGTTTTTTGATAAATCACTGTACCTAGATCTTGGCCCAACTCAAGGTTGAGTGTTTCTTAAGGGAGGAGACTGATACGGAGAATGTTAACAATAAATTTCTAGACCGTCTAGATAAATAAAAAACTAAATGAAGGTCTAATAGTAAGATTTTATTGATAATAGAAAATGGGTTGTAACTTTTAATTTGAGATGAGTTACGTAACTCATTTTATATAAAAAAAATATTGATTTTTGAGCTCTATGACATTCCTATCCTTGTTAGATGAATCAATTTTAAGCTTTAAAATCATTTTATTTTTGAATCACTTTTAGTTTAGACTTAATTTCAGTTTTTATTTTGATTGTGTTTTGTTATATTTTTTTTTTCTTAAAGTTTGTAAGATATATATATAAGCCTCTTTTTCATCTTTTTGGGGTGGATTTTAATTTAAAAATAATTTTTTTCCTAATTTTAGAGATTATTCGTTTTTGAATGCTTTTAAGTTGTGTCAATTTTTTTTTTCAAATTTGGGATTCCATATTTTCTTAAAACCCAAAGTAAGAAAAAAAAAAAAAATGAACAACACTGTTGTTATGAAGTGATAGATTTCGAATTTATCATTAGATTTAGATTGAGATTTTTTTTAATGTCAACTTTATAAATTTTTAAATTATGAAAATTGAATATAATTTCAAGAAATTGTGTACGTGATAATAATTACAATATTTTATACTTTTCCAATAATTTTAGCTAATATATTGAGTCAGAGTTGAGATGAAGTAATTTTCTTAACAAGCCCATGCACTAATTAAATTGTTGAAAGAAAGCAGTCTCAAAATTGACATAGCTAATGAACTTTATCTTTGCTTTTCTTTCTTTTTTTTCTTTTTTTTTTTTTAATATCAAAGAGAAAGAATTTAACTGAATAGAGGTGAATAATTATGAGATTTTCATAATTTACCATAACAAAATAGTGAAATTTTTCATAAAGTATTTTAGCCAAATCTTATAATATTCTCGTTAAATTCATTTGTACTCGAGTTTTTATGAATGATATTTTTTCGTCAATTTAACAGTTAATATCCATATATTATTTTAAAAAATAAACTAAATATACTAATTTAAAGTAATTGAAATCCTTTTTAATTATCGGTTTGAGATTACTAAAAAAATTCTAAATTTGAGTGTCACAATTAATTATTATCATAATAATTTTCCTCAATATTATAAGAATTATTTAAAAAAAAAAAGGATTACCACATAATCAGAACCACAATACTGAAATTACTGTTAGAAGCCCATTTAATTAGTTTCTTTGTTATAACATTAATTTCATGTTACGAGTATAATGCTTTCCAAAATCTAAGCCTATCTGGCGATCTTATATTATTATCAACAAATGTAGTATTGTTTTTATATTGTTATCTATCATATTAGATCCCATGGCATGAAACACGCTACTTCTTATTGTTTTGACCTGTAGATATAACAAAGAAACAAAATAAAATTGGTTTAAGCAAGGGCTTTAGTCCCTATAAATACTGGCATAGCAAGGCTTCTTTCCACAACACAACACAGCCTACCAATTTACCTAGCAATCTCAAATAGTACAATATCTTCTCACCATCAATGGCAATGGCTTCCCTCCAGAACTTCAACTTCGAAACCCAAATCCCAGCTGAGTTGTTCATAGCTCGGATTACTCAAATCCATAGTAGCATAACCAAACTCGACTCGCTAAGGCCTTCGAAAAAAGTCAATAGCATCTTCTCCCACCTTGTGAATTTATGTATCCTCCCTTCATCTATAGAAATTAATTCTTTATCCCCTCAAGATCAAGAAATGCGCAGTAGCCTCATTGTTCTATGTGGCCAAGCTGAAGGTCTATTAGAACTCGAATTTGCAATTTTATTGATGAAAACCGCACAACCCTTAAACAATCTTAATCTTTTTCCTTACTATGGTAACTATCTCAAGCTAGCCAATTTGGAATATAAAATCTTGAGTGAAAATGGAGTTGTGCAGCCTAAAAAGGTGGCCTTTATAGGATCAGGTCCATTGCCTTTAACTTCTCTTGTAATGGCTACCCATCATTTGAAATCTACACATTTTGATAATTTTGATATTGATGAGACAGCTAATGATGTGGCTCGCCAAATAGTGGCTTCTGATACTGATCTTGAAAAAAGAATGAAATTCAAGACTTGTGATGTAATGGAAGCAAAAGAGAAATTAGGAGAATATGATTGCATTTTCTTAGCAGCTTTGGTTGGGATGAGCAAAGAAGAGAAAATGAAAATTCTTGGGCATATTAGGAAGTATATGAAGGAAGGAGGGATTTTGCTAGTGAGAAGTGCAAATGGGGCAAGAGCATTTCTTTACCCTGTTATTGATGAGCAAGACTTGGTTGATTTTGAGGTTCTATCAATCTTTCACCCTACTGATGATGTGATCAATTCTATTGTTCTTGTCCGCAAGCCAATCTTTTGAATGATGGGAGCTTCCTTATATATGGTTTTTCTTCTATTGAAATTGCGTTCCCCAATAATCACTAGAGAGTTATACTTGCCTCTCTAGTTTACTTGTTTTTTAGTGGAGTTGTTTATGTTTGGGCCTGAGTTTGAAAAATATTAATTTTTCAAAAGTTTAATTCGTCTTCATAACTTGAGACTCATAGCCCAATCCCAAACAAGTTTATTCGCCAATAATATTGTGATAGAATGTGTTGCATAGGTTGTTTTTTTTCATTTGTATTTTACCTTTCCTTGAGAGTATTATGCTTTGTATTCTATACTAGTAGTGATGTTAGTATGTATTTGTATTTTGGAATTTCAAAGAATGATATTTGCATGTTCCTTAATCTTCTCTACATATAATTTGTTTGGTATTGAGATTGTAAAACTTTTCTTTTTTACTCTGAAACATTCTTTTAGACTTTGTTAAAAAAAAAAAAAAAATCAAAACATATTCAAGATACTATTTTTTGAATGTTCTTCCTTAATTATTATTAAAACACAACAAATTTAGTTCAAAATTGATTTTTGTAATATATAACAAACATATTCAAGATAATGTTTTTTCAATGATAACTTCAACAAAAATAATTCTCCAAATAAAAGAAAAAAAAATCACATATTGAATCAATGGATCTTGAATTGAGCTTATTTGATTGCAGGCTTCACCTTATATGAATTGTGTTTTATTGTGCAGGGCGTCGTGGTTGTGCTTTAGTTTTAGTTTTAGTTTGTGTTGGGATGGGCCTTGTTCTAATTGGGCCATGTAACCTCATTTACCTATCTGTATATTACAGTCTATTTGACATTGAAATTGAAAACAATTTTCCCCAAAAAATAAGTTGAAAAGGAAACAAAAAAAATTGGAATGCTATTTACTATTATTAAATTTTTATAATTAAAATATATATAATTTATATTAAAAATAAATTTTAATAAACTCTAATTAATATTTTCAACACTTAATAATAATTCGATAAAAATGTCAAACAAACTCTTATCATTCTCTACTTTATATATTATAAAAGGAAAATAAGTTTTTTTACTAATACATAAAGAAAAGTACAAAATATTTATAATATAAGCCAACAAAGAAAAAAATGCTTCAGCAATTGAATCTTGGAATCCAATGATAAAAACAAAAACAAAAAAATTTGTTTAGTACACTCAAAATTATTGATGAAAAAAAAAATATTATCAAAATTTTAATTTATAATCTCTTATATTATGAGATAAATACTCGATGCTTAGACTAATAATAAAAATAATACTGAATCAAACTAGTTGGTGGCATAGCAATTAGTAGGGAGGCCTTGTAGGAGTCTTTTAGTGCCTTCACAATAATTGTAAATCATGTAATTATTTTGCACCCATTTCATCTGACCTTGTCTAGAAAATCAAGCTCTTCCCAAAGCCATGACTTAATGCTGCAAGAAGAAGATACTCCATTAAAACAAATACAAGCATTGGCATTGAAATTTCTGTAGGAAGCTTTAAAGGGTGCTCGAGTCCAATCTATCTTTACAAGTCCACCTCTTGTTAACCAATCATCAGCATTCCATAAACTTGAGTAAATTCTCATTGGTTGATTCCTTGGAAATGGAACACCAATGGATTCCATGTTATTGAACTCTCTAATTAGAATGCCATCCACATAGAATCTAAAAATTTACAAAATTTATGTATTAGATAAAAGCAATTTCACTGCAACAAATATTGAAATTAATAACATTAATTTAATATTATTTGATACTCTCTCCATTTTCTTTTAATTTAATATCAGGCGTGACTTGGCATCTTTCTATGACATTAGGTATCTGATAGCTGCGTGGTCTGTGTATACAATTACTGTAGACAAGGTGATATAGGATCTGAATTTGTCCAAAGCTACAACTATTGCAAACATCTCTTTCTCTGTAGTGGCATAATTACATTGAGTATCATCCAGGAGTTTGCTTGAATAATAGATGACATGGACCCTCTTGTCTTTTCTTTGGGATAGGACAGCTCTTACCACAAAATCACTGGCATCGCACATAATTTCAAAAGGCAATTCCCAGTCAGGTGGTGAGAGAATTGGAGCAGTTATGAGTGCTTTCTTCAAAGTTTCAAAAGAAGCCATGCATTTGTCATCAAACTTGAACTCCGCATCTTTGTTTGTTTGTTGTCCTCCTTTTTCTCATCTGGCTCTATCACTCGCTCTTCCATCTTCTTTGGCTCTGGATCTTCAAGCTGTTTGCCATTCCTCAAAGTCACAGCTTTGCATTGCTCTCTGGGATTTATCTCTGTTTTGCTGGGCA
>CANXYC010009547.1:0-54654 GCA_948193065.1 Aleurites moluccanus | reverse complement strand
ATGTGAGTGTATATAAAATAAAATTAAAGACATAAAAAAATAATAATATAAAAACTAATATATATATATATATATATATATATATATATATATATATATATATATATATAATTTTATATATATTGTTGATTTAACTAATTTAATTTTAATTGATTTTCTGATTATACGACTCTTTATATTTATTGATTTTTTAGTCGGTGCACTTATGAAAACTTTGTTTTTAACAAAAAGTCTAGCTTCTGTCAGATTTTAATCTTAAAATGTCGGAAGTCTAGCGCATTTTAGGTTTTGAACGGTTTAACGGTGATCTGTTTTCCCTCCCTCTAATTATTAACAACTAACTCATTAATATATATTTTATATAAAAAATAGATCATATAACAATTTTTAATTTGCAAAATCAATGTTTAATACGTAGTTATGAAATAAACCAATTTTCTTAGTATTTTGGATTGATAATTAAATATTTGTGAAATTTAAATTTTAATGTTCACTATTAAAGCAGTCTTGCATTACCACAGGACTAGGACACAAATTATTTTGTTAATATATAATTATGAAATAACTTTGAAATATTATTTGCCAAATTATAAAATTCGAAAAAGATTATTATTACTTACATAATTTGCAACAAAAAATAAATTTAAATCTAAATTAATATAAAATTATACAATAAACACATAGACTATAATTAAATCCAAGTCAACATTATAATACTTTAAAATATGAACAAAATGCAAGAGATCGAACTCTTTGAAGAAGGAAAAAAATAAAATAAATGTCGTTAAATAATTTTTTAAATATTTAGATGATTAATTTAAAATATTAAAATAAAAAATTTAAATTAAATATAATATTTTTAAATTTTATTTTAAAAATAAAATTTCTATTTAAACACTCTTTTTTAATATATCATCAAAATAATTATTAATTAATTTGATTACTTAAAAAATGTCAGGATTTGTATGGCTGCGTTTGGCACGACGGAAGGATCACGTGGGCTCTGCTGCCGAACTTAAGAAGAGTGTGCTCCATGTGGTCTGCCATTTTGGACCAAGTTACTGAACTCTGAAGTAGCTCGATCCAATATGGGACCAGAACTCTGTCTAGTGTTGTAGTTTTTCTTTCTCGTGCATTTTTTTAATTTTTAATTTTTTAAGTTAATTATAAATAAAATTCTATTTTTTTTTTAATTTTGAAAATGATTTTAATATTATTTAAATAAAGACTCATTAATTCTTATGATGTTTTTCTTAATAAACTCATAATAGATAATTAAATAAGAATTTTTTATTTATTAATTTTCTAAATCCAGCACAAATGATCTTTCTTGAATTAAATAGGAAAGATGGACTTAGCATGATAAATAGAATTGGGTATTCTTGCAGGAGGGAGAGTGTTTAGGTAGATAATTAATAATTGTTGATTTTAAATAAAAATATTTTTTTAATTGATAAAAATTTTAATCAGTATCGCAATTCTTATTTATTATTAAATTTTACTGATTTAAAAAAAATAAATCAGTAATTAATTTTTATTAAAATACTCGATAATTTTTTAATTATTGATATTTATATTTTTAAATAATAATTGAATTTTATAATTGAACATCCAAATACTTCTTAAGAAAATTATGAGTGATTGAGTCATCTAAATTAAAAAAATTCTCATTAGTTTAGTGAAATTTTTTCCTGGCCCACCTAATATTCAAAAAAAATCTGCTCTATACTTGGTGTGGCCCTCCAAAAATTTTCACTTCCCTCTCTATGATAAAAAAAATGCTTTTGTAGGAATTTTGTTAGGCATGGGCAATTCTCACACTACAAGAAATCATGTATTTTGTGACGATAATTTTATTATCATTAAAATTATTGTCACAAAAAATACATAATTTATAACGATAATTTTTAACTTATCACGATATTTGATAAAGTAATGATATTGTGATAATAAAAAATAATTATTATAATTTTTTTTACTGACAACTTTAAAAAAATGTGACAAATTATTAAAATAACAAATTACAAATACTATCACAATTATTTATTTTTTCACCTAAAATTCTGAAAAAATATTTTTTTGGCTGTAAAAAATTTTTCTTGTCACAAATTAACTAAATGTAATTTGAAATTTGTTTTATGTTAAATCATATAAAATTAAGTTGTCACTTAATTTTATAATAATTATTTTTTATTACAATTAAAAATTATTTATAATAATTATTTTGTCATCACTAAAATTATTATCACAAAAAATAGATATTACGTGACAAGAATTTTTAACTTATCACTGAAGTTAATATTGTGATGTTATCATGACAATTGAAAATAATTATCATTAAAATGAAAATTGATAAATATTATTTTTCATAGGTATTTATTATTGTCATCTAAAATTTTTTTATTGATAATTTTTTAATTATCACAAATTTTTTTGTCATTGATAGTATTTTTTTTGTGACAATAATTTTAAATTGTCATAAGATTTGAGTTTTAGTTATATTAGTGAGAATAAAAAAAACTTGTAATAAAATTTAAAAGTTTTGAGACAATTTAATATAAGTTGTTACAAATTATAATTTTTAAATTTGGATACTACATTTATTATAACAATTATTTTATAATTATAACTAAATTTTTTTTTTATGACATATATAGTTGCCATATAAAATTGTTTAGAATAAATGACAAGTTTAAATTTGCCATTTTAATTACTCATCATAATTAACACTTGTTAACTAATCCTTTTTATTTGAGGTAAAACACTAATAGAATAAATAGTAATAACCCATTAAATAAAATAAAAAACCCCAATTTTTTTTTGTTACCTAAGTGTAGAAAAAAAATTAGTGATTCATTTTTTTCTTAGGAAAAAATAGTGACTCATTTTAAGTAGATTTTATCGCATTTATCCTACCCTATTGATTTTAATATTACAACAAATGAAATTTTTTTTAAACTTTTCTGCGCATTCTCCCTACCTAAAATTCCCTCCCCTTTTAAATTTTATTTTTAGAGAGCATAATTTTATTCCCCTGAATGCTCAAGTCAATATTAGATGAGCATTAGGGAAAAAAAAAAGGAAGTAATAATAGCAACCTAAGAATAAAGGGTTTTATTTAATAAGGAGAAATAGAGAAAGAATAAGTGATAACAATAAGAGATGTTATTGCCTTAACCGCTGTCAAACAGTCCCATTACCCCCAATTTTTATACCTAGCATCGAAATTCAAATTCTTAGATTTTTAAGCATTTCGAAATTGAAAATCTTTGGCATGTGAAGATGGTATTCGAATCCAAGAAAAAATGGATAACTTTGTTAGTATTGATACTATCTACGAGATCTCTAGTTATTCACCTTTTTATTACCAAGTTTTCGGGTTCTGATTTTCTGACATACTTCGAAAAAGGATTCCATTCTCGATTTTCCTCCTTTGCCTGAAACGCAGGTCAGTTTTCCTAGTCGATTTTATTGCTGGTTCTGTTTTTTCTATCAGTTTATATATTTTTATTGTGTTTTTGGTGATTTTACAGTGTCTCGGAGTAATAAGTTGGAAACTTTTGTAAGTTTAGTCAGTTTTTTTAGGTGATCTTCATATTTGCATTTCGTCATTGCAAGTGATTTTGTTTCCCATCCATTTCTGAATCATGATTTTCTTATTTCGCTTGTTTAATGATATTCTTATTTCGCTTGTTTAACTTGTTGCTCATCACGTGTTCGACAAAATGACTCACATATAGAAATAGTGTTATGTAATAGATATAATCGTATGTGTTACTGTTATTCGACCCATTGATTTCATCTAAGAGTTATTTAGCTTTTTTTTCAAATTTCTATTGATAAGATTAAGCCATAGATGCATTGAACCCTCATAAATATTCGTGGCATATTCAAGTTCTAAAGGCATTCAATTAAAATTGGTAGGTTAACATATGGCATTGAAGCACTTCTTTGGGTTCTTATATGGCGAGCTAAACCTTGCTCCAGACTAATGAGGCAAACAGCAGGAATTTTTTTCGTTGGAAGGGCTTTGAGATTTTGGGTTCTCTGTATATTGCATTATATATGGTATATTTCACACTTCATTCTTACATTTTTATTTCTTGATATGATTATCACTAATTGGTTATTTTGAAGTATGATAATGTAGAGATTTTATAGAAGTTACTTTTATCTTTGTCTTTATATAAATTTGATATTTTGAAGGTAAGCAAGTGCTGAAATGTGAGTGCAGAAAACAGAATGTGATAGTATTTTGGTAAGTGGATATTGTTGTCTTTATAGTTTTTTTTTTTTTTTTTTTATGCTGAAGTTTGTTATATATATAATTGTGAAAAAATGAAGTCAGATTATGAGAAAAAAAAATTCAAATTTGAGATGGGTCTTTACTTGTGATTGTTTTAATATTACTTGAGAGTTTTTGTCATGTAACTTGTGAATGTTCCTTAACCTCCAACATCTCCTGTAATGTTCACTTTCTTATTATCTATTGTATTGTATATAAATTTAATGTTCTCTCTATCTATCTCAGAATTTAATTGGTTGCTCTGACATGTTGACTATTTTATAAAGATATGAAAGAGTTCGGGATGATTTTCATTTGCACCAAACAAATCCATCTCTTAGGTTATTTCTTTTTAATTGTCATTTCTTTTCTTTTAGTACTTTAGGTAATTATGACCTTGACTTATTTATAAGATGTTGCTTTTGGTTTTTTCTTTTATTACATTGGGTAAGCTTGATTTATTGCACTATATATGCTGCCATTTTTATTATGCCCATGAGTTAGATTGAGTAGTTTTAATTTATGGAATGTGTATGTAGATTACTGTAACAATCCAGAAAAAGGCTATAATGTTTTATTGCTTATTCATTGTTTAGAAGCTTAGCAGAATAACGTTTTATTAATATTTTTAATAACTTATTTTATTTTTATGTTATATTATTTATTTTCATCTAATAGAGATGTGGTAGCTATGAACTATGATTCTCAACTCAGATTAATTATTTATTTAATTAAATGTCTTAAATTTCTTTCCTCCATTAATGCTAAGTTTGCTTATTTGTGTGTTTATATTTACCACAGAAGCCTATGAATGAACATCTACATGGGAAAGAAAGGTGACTTTTTACTTGGATGCATAGATTTATCATTTGATTCCAAAAGGTAAGGATAAAAGTTTTTAAAGAAGTGATGGGAGGGAAAAGAAGGAAGATTGACAAAGAAATCACACAAGTAGCTTCAAGTTACAAGTAACAAATTTAGATTTTGGATTTTCTTTTCAATGATATCAAATATTTTACATCTTGCATAAAAGAATTTTTTACTTTCTAAAGTTGTATGTATTAAATATTTATTGCAAATTGTTATTCATTAATAATAAAAATATATTTTCCTCTTATTTCAATTAGCATTATTGGAGTTGCTTCACTTTAATATGTAAAATAAATGCTACAGATATGCAATCAATTTATAAACTAGTATGCTTGTTCTGAAAATTTATATTGACAATTGAATATCCTCACCAAATATAGTTTAGATGACAACAAAAATTATCACTAATATTATTATTGGTGTAAATCTTAATTTTGTGACAATTGATATTGTCATTAAATAAACGTTTTGTGACAATAGTTGAAGTTGTCATGAGGTTTTAACATTGTTTCTTCATTAATTTGTGACAATATTATAGAATGTGTGACAACTTAGGTATTTTCAGTCACTATAATTATTGTCACTAAAAGAATTTTTGTGACAACAAATTTATTTTGTCACAGATTTAAGTATTATTTGTGACAATTTTTATTGTCACACATCACTTTGACTTTTAGCCACGGACTTTTAGGTGACAACTCAGTTACAACTGTTCTTCTAACTGAAAAAATTCTGTGACAATATTTTTCATTTTAGTGACAATATCACTTGTCACAAATTAACAGATTTCTAGTAGTGATCAGTATTGCTCTAAACAATTATATTAAGTCTTCTCTCTATAAATATTTTGATTTTTATTTTTTATTTAATTATTGATATATTCTGATTAAATCTTGATTTTTCTATGAAACTAATGGATCTAATGATTTATTAACTGAATTTTTCTAAAAATTCAATTTTTTGATAAGTTATGTATTTAAATCTCAGTCTTGGGGAATACATTGTGTTTTATTTTGAATTAAATGGTTCTGTGAAATTCTGCAAAATTGATCTTATTAGATCTGAACATTTTTGTTTTGTAATTTTCGATAATTTATTATTTTTTGCTTGATATAGTTTTGTCAAGGCTGAATCTTTGGTTGTTAAATGTTATTTTGAACTTATTTTACAAGTTACTATACATTTTTATTAGCGTTGCCTGTATATAGTAAGACTTTTAAATTTAAGTTATATTTATTTGTTTATGTTATAATTTTTTAATTATTTAAATTAAATTATATATTTATTTTGTATTTACATAAAAAATTTAATTCTCAATTCATTCAGAATTAATTTTATGATTTTATAATGTTTTCAGGTTAAAAAATTTTGTTTTTGATTTTCTAGTTTATTTTGGAGAAGGAAAATTGTGGGAGTTGCATTTCAATTAAATATGCACATTGCCAATATTATCATTGAGCTCTAGTGTTTTTAATTTTTTAACATTTTTCAATAGAAAATTATGCATTTTTCTTTTATCAATTTGAAATTTTTTTAAAAAATTAGCCCATTAAATTTTAATTTTTATAAAATTAATATTCTATCATCATCATCATAATAATAATAATAATAATAATAATACAGTGTAATATTAATGCCAAATTCTTCATAAAAATGCTTACATGTAGTATTTGCCAATTACTACGCCTTAATTGAATTGGCCAAGGTTGAGATATTGTCACCAAGAGATAAATTGTACACTGAATGTAAATAAAAACCATTAATCTTTTAAATAATTTTATAAATTTCCTATATAGTATTAGTTTTTAATTTCATTCCAGCACCTACTTAAATAATATAATGGTCCATTTAAATAACAAGAATTTAGATTATAAATTTAGATTTGAACCAAATATCTTATTTGGATAATTAAAATTAAATAAATTTAAATTTGATTTAAATATTTAATAAAATATAGTACCTCATAAATTAAATATTTCAAATATTATTTTTTATCTAATTATTTTAAATATATTATATTCATCTTTAACTTAAAATTTTTATTTTTTTTAATGAAAAAAATAATATATTAGTCTATATTATATTGTGGAGTTAATTGTGCCACCAGTGTTCAGAATACTTTCTCTCTTTTCCTCTCTTGATTTTTTTTATTTCGATCTTTTTGAAATCGGATTACTTTCTACTTCTTTCTTTTTTTATTTTTCTCGAAATATTTAGATTTAATTTGGGAGAAAAAATAATAAGAAAAAATAAAAAAAAAATTGAGAAGTAATAAGATGTTAGGACTCTCTCTTTTATGTATGAAAATATTGCTCAATTGAGTATATAATTTTTTTTTTGTAGAGTATAATTTTTTTAATAGTTGGAATTTTTATTTATTAATTAAGTGTGATATAAAGTATAATGTATAGAGTTCATTTGTGATTATCGAATATATATTATTAAAAAATTTGCAATTTATTCATATAAAAATTATAATATATTTTGATTTTTCTTATCATAATAGTTATTCATTATACGACTCCTAATTTGATAATGAAGTATATAAGGCAGCATTTTACCAAAAATATATATATCGATATACTTATATGTTAAGCATAAAGTTCAGAGAATAATCTTTAATGCAACTAATTTTCATTTTTCTCATTAAACAGTTTTGTTTTTTTGAAGCATCTCATGAAATAGTTAAAATTTAAAATTTTTAGGCTATAATAAAATAATTAAATTTAACTCTTTAATTTCTCAAGGTCTAATAACTTAAAAAATTCAAAATTTTATGTTATTTTTTAATTTTATCAAAAATTTTAAATTATATCAATTTTATTTTAATTTTTAAAATTAGTTGCAATTTTGGCTAACTCTAAAAATGGAAGCTATGACCTTAAAAATCAAAAATTTTGTATCAGTTTTCAGTTTTATCCAAAACTTTAAATTCTAACAATTTTTTTCAATAATTTAAATTTAATACAAGTTCAATCTTAAATTATTTTATTACACATGATTTATCTAATTATTATAAATTTATTTTATGATAATTTATTAAATTATTTTTAATTTTAAAGAGTGATTTATCTATTTAATTGTAAATATTATATTAAGCTTAATTTTTTTAAAAAAAATCTATTGACTATATTACATTTTTTCTAATAATTAGAAGTGACAAATTTATATTCAAACTTAACTAGAATAAAATCATTTGAATCTCTTTTTAATTCTAATAAATTTTAAAATGATTTAAATTTGGATATCTTGTAAAATTAAAAGTTAATTAATCATATATCTTATAAAAATAAAAATTGGTATAAAAGTTAGATGTTACATTAAATTTATTATATTATTTTAAATTTAATTACTGTAAATTAAGTTAAACTTATATTAAATTCAAAGTGTTAATAATTTAAAATTTTGAACAAAATTAAAAAATGACATAAAACTTTAAATTTTTTTAAGTTATTAGGTTTTTCAATTTTGAGAGTTCGCCGTAATTGTAACTAATTTTAAAGATTAAGATAAAATTAACAAAATTTAAAATTTTGAATAAAATAAATAAAAAAAAAACACAAAATTTTAAATTTTTTAGGTGATTAGACTATTTCTCAACTTATATTTATTTAAATAATAAATATTCATTAGAGTTAATAACCTTCATTAGAATTTAGGTTAAAATAATTAATAAATTAATAAATATATTAAATTTGAGTTTTTAGTTTCTGAACTGATCATATTCATTTATTGATAAAAATTTAATAGGATATATACATATTTTAAAAATAAATGTTTATCTTTTTCATTGAAAATTTAGATAACTATTTATCTATATATTTACTAAGGGTGTGTTTGGTGCTCGATTGAAAAACAGGAGATTGATAAATCTAAAGTTTTGTTAATCAGAAAAATGAGTTGAGCTTAAAATAAATTGAAAAAATAATTTGAGTGTTTGGATTAATTGAGTTTTTAATATTAGGATAAACAATTTTTTTTTTTAGCAATTGGATAAAATATATAATTAAAATATAAAAAGACTAAAAAAAAAAAATCAAACTAATAATAAAAAATTATTATTTTTTTCTCCAAAATTATTACCATTAATCATTTCAATTAAAATCTCTAAATTTATGCAATAAAAAATTAGCTTATATTTAAAATTTATTTTAATAATAAAAATACAACTATATTCATATATTTAATTTCACAATTTTTTTTTATAAAATTTTTATTAATTCAGATAAATATTAACCTTGTTAAAATTAATTTAACCAAAATAATAAGGCTGAGGAATATGCATGGAGACCGAGGGTGGCCATGGCCACCTCCGGGTTTTTAATAAAAAATATTTTATAATATATACATATATACATATATATATATATATATATATATTATTGTAATTAATTACTTAGTATAATAAAAAATACTTAGCTATTGGGGTTTCTTAATACTTCAAAACTTCTTGCTTTATTAGTTCATTGCACTGTGATGATAAAATATATTGGCAATTTACTTTATTATTTTTATTTTTTTTTAAAAAGCACATGTATATCTTAAAATTTAAAGGAAAATTTTCAAAAAAACTAAGAAAATTAAGAAATAACATTTTTACCGATAGAAATAAAATTTTTCAAAAATACATTTTCTAATAAGAATTTAACATTTTCATAGAAACTTCAAAAACACTTTTTTAATTAAAAATATATATTTATGTATTTAAATTAATATAAATATGTGTATTTTTAAAAAAAAAAATTAGAAAAATTTGGTTTATATAACATATATTAATATTTGTTATTTTACCAATAATATAGAGTTAGTTACCTATCAACATTGCATCTTTTTTGAAGTATTTTATATTTTTTCTTATAAAAAAAATTATAAAATATATGAGATATAAAATATCATAGCTCTTTGAAATCTTCTTGCTGTTATTATGCGTTAAAATTTGGTCTCCTCTAATTTATAATCCTGATTTTGCCCCTAACTCTATAAAAATCATTAAAAAAATAAAAAATTAAGAATATGTATTTAATTTAAGTATAATTTATATATTCAATACAAAACAAAATGAAAAAACAACAAGATAAATTAACGAATTTAAAAAATAAAAATAAATTAGAAGTCATAAAGCCAAAAGTCAAAGCTTTAGAAAATACAAATAAATAAACGCAAAAAAAAAAAAAATATTAGAAAAAAAACAAATACCCAAAAAAGTAAGAAGAAAATAAATAAGAAAACAAAAATTCTAAACAATCTAATACAACTCTAAAGTTTCTAAGACAATAAAAAAGTAAAGGAAAAATAAGTAGCTCCAATAGTAAAATGAAAAATATCCCAGCCTAGTGTTTTCAATGAATTCAGCAGAGAATAATATATGTTTATTACAATCTATTATTAAAGATTAAAAAAATTCTATTAACACTAAATAATTATAGAAATACAACTGAGTTATAAAATAATAGTATTATTTATATTATGTTTTTATTAGTCCAAAGTTTGTATTATATAAAATGTTATGAAAGACCTTTTAAATAATAAAAATTAAATAAATTATTCAAAATTTGTGAGGAAGAGTTAAAAAGATAAATAAACTAAATATTGAAGTTAACTTTTAGTAATTAGTAAAATTATTACGACTTCAATTTATTATTGCTTATAATATTTTTTTTGGACCAACGAAAAAAGATAAATAATTAAAATAATTACTATTATTGATTTTTTTATTAATTAAATAAATTAAAATCAATAAAGCATGCTAAAGGACTAAAGTAAAAAAAATAAAATTTATATTTTCTAGATTATTTAATATATTATAAAACTAAATTAATTATCATATTCATTTCTGCCAATTTCACTATTTCCAGTTTGAAAATTCAAATTTTATATTTTTCATATTTGAAAAATTATAACTAATAAAATCTAATTCTTTTGTTTTAAAAAAATAAGTTATTTATTAAAAATCTAAAATACTTTCATAGAAATTAAACATAACCCTTTTTATACAAATATAAAATGAAAAGATAATTATATATTTTTATTTTTTAATTATTTTAAATAATAAAATTAAATTAAATATGACTATAATTTTATATAATGAATAACTCAAACTTAGATCAATTATCCAATCAAGAGATATATTACCACTGCACTATGCCTGCAAATACATGCATTATTTTAATTATGTATATATATTAACCATATGATATTTGATAAAAATATAAATTTTTTAGAGTTTTTAAATTTCTAATTTTAAATTTATATGGAAATTATAATCTCTATACACATAAAAAAAAAAAAAAAAAACATTATAGAGTTTATTATGCTACCATTTCCAAAATGCCTAATTATCAATTAAATTACAATAATGATAAGATCAAATCCATCCATATAACAAAATTCCAACACATTTCAAGCATGCAAAATAAAAATGCCAATACAAGCTTTGGATTTTACACTAAGTAAAATACAAAGAACCATTAAACAAACACTTTAGACTTGAGAGTAGGCCACACAGGTAAATTAGCAAAAAGCAGCAAGGGCAAAAGATAAGCCCGCCTACACTGCGTCTCTACTACTACGTGTTCAACTTCATGGATAAGTTGGCAACCTATAAATTTGGGTCCCCCTCAAAGAAGCAAGAACACCACAGTATCTTTTCATTACATTTTTGGTTAATTTTGGGGCGCAGTGCCTCTGCATCTCTCTCTTTTCCTCTCTACATAACATTAACAACAAGGTGTTTGTGGAAATTCCTGAACGAAGTGAAAGCAAAATGGTGGTTTCTTTTAAGGTTGCTAAGGTGGGCACAAGGTATAGGCCTAAGTTTCTGCAGATTGAAGATAAAGAAACTGAAAATGGCACTGGAAATCATCCTCAAGAAGAGCAGTTTCTTCAGATTGAAGATAAAGAAACTGAAAATGGCACTGGAGATCATCCTCAAGAAGAGCAGTTTCTTCAGAATGAAGATAAAGAAACTGAAAATGGCACTGGAGATCATCCTCAAGAAGAGCTCAACGAGGTATATACATTTGGTTTTGTTCATTTATTGGGTTTAAATGAACCTCTTTGGAATTTACGGTTCACTCTGTGATATTTGTGTATTTTCTTTTGGTTTGTTGGTGCAAGTGCAATTGTGGGTTTCAGTTTTTTTTTTGGGTGATAATATGGTTGAACTTCAAGGGGGCAATTTTTATTCGTATGGTTTTTTGTTCTCACAAAGAAAAGATGAATGGTCTACTGGGAGATATGGTTTTTGACTTGATCTACTTCATCAAAAGATTTTTGTTAGCATTTGAAGGTTCTAAATCGGGTAGAATAGAGGAAAAAAATATAGCTGACTTCCTGAATGTATTAGATTGGAGATGTTTAGTTGAGTTGAAATCAGTGTATTTTAGCATATTGGGTCTTGATATCAAAGGTCTTGAGTAACCATGCCGTACTTGTGTTGTCTCTGATCTTGTTTTAAAGTTTATTTGTCTTGGCTTGAAATTCTTTTATTTTTTTTATGAGGTAGTTAATTATTTCAGATATTGAATTTAAGCCATGCCTGAGAAGCTCTTTGTTAGACTCTATTTGTAATTTTCTAGTATAGCTACTAATTATTATTATCTAATCAATAAGGTCCTTCATAAACAGATTATAATTAAATAATTGTTGTATTCTTTCTTGTTTGTCATTCATTTTAATCATTCTTGAAATAAACAAGTGATTTTGGAATGTTTATATTTGTCAGAGACTTCACAAACAACTCTAGCGAGTGATTAAGAGGTCATAGTGTGTCATAGAACACCTTACATGGCTTTATGATACCAAGACAGTTGCCTCCTCCCACAAACAGCTGATTTTTGTTCCCTTTATTTAGTTGAGATTTTTGTGCATGAAATTTGATTTGTTATCATTTGAAAAAACAAAAATGTGGCTATTTTCTTGGTTTTGCCTCCATTTGGCTCATGCATAAGTTGATTTCTTGATATCTTGTTGTTTGTGTAATATACTTATCTCAAGTAGGTCTGAGTTCAATATCAAAATTAGTAGGGTTTGCTACATGAATTTAGATATTGTTTAATGGAATGCAATGACATTAATCCCTTTATTTTTTAAGTTGTACCGATTACATAAATTGATTAGTTTGTCCTTGTTTCTTGGGGGATTTTTTGAATGTTTCTTGTTCTATCAAACAACTATAGTTAGTAGGGCACTCGCTGAAGTAGATTCTGGATTCTGTTAAAGTCATTAAATTTTAATTAACTCTTAATAATCACTAAAATTTGAATTCTGTAATGATCAAATCACTAGCACCAAGATCCAGCTAAACCAAGATTAGAAGTATGATGTGATGACTACATTGGACTTCCCTCAGTAAATTTTATATGTTTAGTGGGCCTCCCAATATATTGTCTCTCTCCTTCTCCTCTCTTCTCTTTCTAAAGATGAAAAAAAAAAAAAAATTTGTTACCTCTCTCTTCTTACTTCCCACCCTCAACACTCTCTTTACTATCTAAGGCTTTTGTTTTTATGAACCATCTTGTCAGAATGCAGAGGGAGACAAATCATCAACTGTATATGGATTTAACAATGTCGAAGGATGTTGACTTGACATCAATTCTTCCTGTAACAGCATTCTTTGGACAACCCAATTTGTCAACCTTAAGTGCTTATGCTATCATGCTATAAGTTCTTGATCACATTATCATATCTAATTGAAAATTTGTTTATACTTTGAAATCCACTAGTATTTTTGTGCATTAATTAACAATATAACATAATTTTGACTTAATGTCATTTCTTGATATAATCTGTGTTGTTGCACTCAATGTCTCTCCTAAATTCTGTGCTATTTGCTATGTTATATGGATCCTTGATCACATCAATGTATCTCACATCAATGTATCTAAGTGAAAGTGCATTTATACTTTAAATTTAACAATAATATTTATATAGCCCTGCCATGTGCTACTCTCTAAGTTGGTGGCTTCCTCATTCTGGTCGTTCCTTTTCCCTTCTAATTTTTCAGTTCATAGTTAATTTTTTTTCCTTTCTTTGTATGAACTTATGAGTATATTTTTTTCTGGTTGAGAATGGTTTCTATTATATACCTAGTTCATAGAGTGGAGAGATCCACGAATACTTATTCAATATCCTACACTTATGATTTTTATTGTCTTAGTTTTCAATTTGCAGAACATATTTTAATTTCATTTTATAATACCTTTTTCACTATACCAAACTCCAATAGAGGTTGTGACTTGTGAGTTGTGTCTTGAAGATGCTTATCAAATTACAAGAACATATGTTGGAAACAAAATTACATACTAGTGGCTCTATTGCAGGGAAAATTTGATCTCATAGAAGATAAGGTTATTAATCATGCAAAGGAATCAGCTGAGTCTACAATGCACTCATTGCCAGAAGGTAATGTAGCCTATTTTATAGAGTACTATGAGCTGAGAAGTCCTCCTTGTTTTACAATTTGTTTTAGTGCAGATCTTGAGGTGTCCTTTTCACTGAATCTGTTCCTAGATGGCTTTTCTGTTGGAAAGCCTGCAGAGGTTAGCATTCATAAGAAGAAAATTTTTCATACTTCATATTGACACTTGTTATACTAATTGTCTGCACATTTTCGTTGATCTCTAAAATTTTTTGCAGCTCTTCAGTGATGAACCAAAGCAGTTGCTTTCTTATGATAGATCTTCAGTGGCACTTTTCACTGTAAGAGTGTTGAGTTTCATTGCAACTATAGTTTGATTTTTTACCTTTATGTTTCATTGGAGTGCAATATGGAGCAATTAAATTTGTCATTTTTATTAGCTTTTCTGTTACTTTGTACTTAGGCAAACATTGTTATATTGCATTAAGTAATAAAACATGCATTTTTTGAATCTATTTTGTTGCTTATGGTGCAAGCAATGAATAAACACTTACTTATAATCATACTGTATTAACAGTTTGAAAATGAATAGCAAATGAGGTGTTGATGTTTCACAAATATGGGAAAAACTCTCAGCATTTCAGCCAAATTTCTATCGGATCTACTGCCGTTATGGAATTAAGATATTTTTGAACTATCATTGCAAAAATAATCCTATGTAGTTAATTCATTGCACAGTTTGTATAGCATTAGCTACTAGCTATGAGAAAATAGAGAAAACAATAGAGAGCGTGTTCTAGAACTAACTCATGATAGCCAGAGGAATTCATCTACTTTGACTTGCAGAAATTGCCATCATGTTTAGCATGCAAAAACACACACACTCACACATGGCTTCAATCTCGCTGTTTTCTGGGCTATGGTTTTTCTGCCATGCTTCCAAGAGAATGCTGCATGTGTGGTATAGCCTATGTGTATGAACTCTTATTGAACTATAAATTTATGTTGGTGGGTTGGCTTCTTCACTGGGAGGTTACCCTACAATGTGCATGGTTGAAGAATAAAGCATTATTGTGGTCCATAATTGATGGATAAAGTCTTACTATAATTTTGCTGTCTTATACTATTCCAGTCTTACTCTTGTGCCTCAACCTAGGTGGTTTCCGTGTTTGACATTATTTTGCTGTTCTCTTTTCTCATTAATCTATTGGTATTTCTTTTTTTCCTCTTGATTTTGTTTGTTAGCATAAAATATTTCATGTTCTTGCACTGTTATGTATTCTTTTGAGTTTTTTCATAAAATAGGAAAACCATTGACAGTTGACTGAAGACACTTGAAATTCTATATACTGATTTGGCCTTTCTAATGCTGTAAGGTTGTGAGGACATTTAATACCATCCTGTTGCCTTCTGTGTTTCTTATACAGGCACTTACTCATATCTATATACACTGTTTAATTAATCTAATAAAAAGCAAGCTGCAAATTGCAATGTCTTATTTTGTTTCTGTTACCTTATTCCTTTTGTCTTGCATTAGGCGATTGAGTATGGATGGTTGCCTGGGGATATTTTTGATCAAATACCCTGCAAGTACGTCAATGGAGCAGTTCTTTGTGAGGTGAGTTAAAAGTTATGATTAGCATCTATTTATCTGCAAATTGCTGAATTTATTCATTTCCAATGGAACCTTGTGGGGGTGAGGGTGGGTAGATTCTAAATCATGGGTATTAATTCAACAAATTTCCATTTGCTTTTCTATGGCTTTTATCCTATGCATGATGGTTTAAAGTTAAATTTTAATACATGCCATCCTCTTTGCCAGTTCTTTCAATGGCATTTACTTGTACATCTATGCAACTATCTCTACATATAAACACATAAAACCATGGTTTTAAGTTCATAATTTAAGCTTGTAAAAACTTTATAATGCTTAACTAAATTAACTTTGTTTATCTTGGTAAAATTGTTAACATTTAATTTTTGAAATGCTTCAATAATCAATCATATCTGAAAATTAGTAATATTGAGGTGTAGACAAGCAGTAAAGAATGAAAATAAATGCCATGTTCTTTAATTAGTTTGGGTTTTTCTTTCAAAAGTTTTTTCCATTTTTTCGCAGGATAAGTTCATAGATTTGTCAACCTTGGAGAATTTGTTTACAATGTGGCTACATCTAGTAAAGAAGGAAATAGTACTTAAAAGTTATATGGCCTCATACCCTTGAAGTGGAGATTTCAATTCTTTTTTGTCAAATTTTCTTTGCAGTAGATAGAAGATTTATATTTTGTTGAGAAAATAAGGGTTAAAGGGTGTCAACCAGCAAAATTCTATTTGATTTCTTCATTATTTTTGTTTTGTTGGCTATAAAAACAGTTGGGAGTTTTACTTTGTACCATTTCCTGCTTCGACTTTCCCAAAAAAGTGTCTAAATTGTAGACTGCAGTTGAATCTTGATTGACCAAATAAAATTACACTGTTGGTTTTTTCTAGTCTCAGGTCAATTAGTAAGGAACATGGTGAGTTGGCTGCTTTAGCTTTAGATGTATTATCTTTACCATGTGAAGGCTGCGTACATCTAACTGTCCTCAACCTGCAGGACAGGAGGTTTCATGCCTTTGACACCTGTTTTAAGCGTGTTTCCCCTTGGACTTCATATATATGTACAGTTCTATACGCACCTGCAAACACATACAATATGTAAATTTATAACATCTTGGTTGACATACAAAAAGGCATGGTGAAATGATTTTCTATCCATGGAATGTCCCAGCAGCTCTATACAAATATTACTTCTTGTTGAAGGAATAGCGTGTTTGATTTTTATGTCTTAGTGCAAGTCACGTAATGCAGATTTTCTATTGCAGATTCGAGATTATCGTAATTGTTTTTCTCAGAGGGCACTTACTGCTTTGGCTGAAACCTCTCCAACCATTCATAAAGTGCTTCTACAGATGTGTATGGAGAATGTTGTGAAGGACATATTATCTATGTCAAATGAATCTTGGACATATGAAGTTTTGTTGGCAAGTGACTCTGATTGCAAAAACTTGAAGGGCTTTTACCTTTCATTTCCAGCTTATTGGCCTTCTCTTAAATTTAATAACTTGTTCTTGTTCAGGAAGTTGAGTCCCGTATTCTTAAGACCTTGCAACCTGATCTTAATCTGAATCCAAATCCATTACTTGATAGGTTCTGCAGAGAAGCAATCACTAAGAAGGTACATCATGCCAAATTTGATTAATTGTGAATAATTGTTTTACATTATTGGATTCCGGAGGTCCATTGCCATTTATTAAGTGCAATATATATATATATATTGCAGCTACTTCATGACAATTATTCTAGACTGACTACATTTCCCCCTCCTTTTCTGTTTCTAATGCTATCCTGCTAATGTAATATAGACTTATTTTATTATAACTGTAAATGTTAAGAATCCTTTTCCTTTCAACCACTGTTGAATTTCGGTAATTTTAATTTGTGGTTACAACTTTATTCACGCATGATAAAAGTTTCAAAAAGCTAATACTTGCTAATTCATTGAAATTCTTGCAGATTAATTTGGGAATCCCTTGGGATTGGAAAAAGAGAAAGCTAAGTGATGCACCAAAATGCAACTCACAACATGTTATCTGCAAGTCAAGTATAGGAGGCATCCATGATTCCAATCCACAATTTGATTTAGCATATCATAGTAGGGAAGTGACAACTTCACAGAAAAATATTTCAAGAGCTGTCCCCAGTTCCAAAATGCGTAAGGTTGCGCCAGAGAACATATCACAGTTGAATCCTTCGACATTGCAGCGTAACTATCAATTAGTGGATGGGTGCAACAAATCTGCTGCCAACAACTTGCCCTCATCTGCAACCAACTCTAGTAGAGATCAGAGAGAACCTCCTCTGTTGGTTCCTACTGAGAGGAGTAGACATGAAATACAAACAATTGATGAAGGACCTATTCTTAAGAAACCTAAGCAAGAACCTCTGGACTTCACAGAGCTTTCGGGCCAAGCTGAAATTATTCTTTCTCCAATGAAAAATAATCAGCTGTTTCAGCAAGTTGATGCTGGAAAAATTATTCATGGCAAATATAGTGACCAGAGAGGATTTTTGTCATTGATAAATAAGGGTCAACACGAAATTCCTGAGGGGATCTCAAAGCTACCTACTGGAATCACTAATTTTACTGTGAAACAAGAGGTTACTGAAGCTACTGATTTAAAAAATTCAGATGTTAGGAAAAAGGATGTGAGAAGTAATCAATCGAATGTTCAGCATCAACTAGCGCATAAATCACCATCACCATTAAGGGCTAATAACCATCCTTCTGACTCTGTTGACAAAAATTTGAGAAATGAAAATGGTACTAAGATTAGGAAAAGTTTGTTTAGTCCTCAAGCAACTAATGATGTTAGAACTACATCTTTAAGATTGTTTCTTGTCAAGTCCTTGTCAAAAGAGGCATCTGTACCCACAAAACAAAGGAATAATATTTGTTCCAGAGGCTTAATGAGAAAGACGATTGACTCACTTGCCAGCACCAATTTTGAGAGTTTTGTGAAGATTGGAATGGTGACTCAAAGGTGTGATACAAACTTCAATCACATTTTCTCGACAGAAAATTGTCTAATATTCACCTTTCAGGCTCTAATTATTAGCATCCTTGTCTTCCTTTGTTTTTTTTTTCTTCCTCATGCATCCAGGTACAAACTGAATGATAGGAAGTGCAAATTAGACCTACAGTTGAAAAGAAAATCATTTTTTCATGCTGCTTATGTTGCATTCCATCTTGCTAATTCTGAGGACAGAAGGTTGAAAGATGCTAACTTTGATAGGATACCTCTATCAAAATGCTTTGTTGATAGGAAACTTAATGTCTCCAAGACCAGGACATTGACATTCATACACCAAGCTTATGTTCATCAAAGTAAGTAGGTATTCATTTCTCACGAATGTTCTCATAAAGAATGCTGATGATCTTTCTATTGCTAAATGATTTCTGCCATCCCAGGAAATGAGATTTACCAGGTTGATAGTGGGGCACATATTAAACTGATTATGTCAGAGATGCTTAATGAGGGAAAGGTGGAAGCAACTGTTGTTTATGGACCAGAAGAAAAGAATGGCTCAATCAGTTTTCCTCTTCCACTAACCTTTCCTAACATTGTGAGTTTTTCAATCATCATTTGCAGCTTCCTTCTTCTTATGCCATAGGATTCCAAATCATGATTTCTTTGTAGTTTGAAATAAACTCCCAAATCAATGTTGACCTTTTTATTAAACACACATGACTTGAATTTTAACTGTACAGAAGTGATAGTCTTTAGTTCACTGAGGGAACAAATATATCTTGAATGTGCCAACGCCAGTTTTGTGTCCTCTTTAATTTTTGATTTGAGTGATAATTTGGTTCATTTTAGTTGCTTCTCTCTTACATGAAAACTTTTTCCATTAAAACTTTTGATTCTTTCCTGAGACATTTGATATAACTTTCAAGGACATTGCCGTTATTAATTAAATATTAATGCAAGAAAAGTTCAAGAGTTAGATAATTGTTTTTCTTGAACCTGAGGTAGATAATGATGTTTTGTGACAAAGTTGGAGAGGATTTTATTGTAAAAAAGAAGGTAAAATTCTTTGGAGATGTGCCCTTTTCTTTGCTGTCTAGTGTACTATTTGGATGGAGAAGAATGCCTGAATTTTCATTTTCAAAAATTCAAATTTTTTGTTTTAATCTGCTGAGGGACAAAGTGGTTTTCTTGGCTTTGTTGTGGACTTGTGCTTCAGGGCGGGGGACTTTCAAGGAGTGTCTTTAAGTTGCTTCTTTTTCTTCTCTTTTTGTATTGCTTGTTTCTTTTTCTTCTCTTTTTGTATTGCTTGTTTGTTTTCTGTCATTTAAATAGGGTGGATACCTCACATGTTTTATTTCTTTTCTCTTGAATTTATATTTTTTACTAAAAAATGTTCAAAGACCAAAAGTTTCTCAAAGGCTTTTCTGTCCGCATGCTCTTCAATTGTACAACTTCTATGAGAAGATGTAACGTGAGCACGAAGATACAACTTTATGTTGCCATTTAACCGAGAAAAAATCTTACCATGTTAGATATTAAAGAAACCATTTCTTTTTCCAATTGTATTGCTGTATGATTTATGGCACAAAACATCCTATTATACTATTGGGACTTAGCAGTAATTATTCTATATATGTTCTATTTAAATTCTGCCCCTTATGGAGCTTAACATTGGCATATTGGAGTGAAATTCTGACTTTCGTGTATGCACATTCATTTTTGGCAGCATTTTGCAGACGTCTTTGCAGCTCAGTTTCAGTCATTGGTAGGTTTGTTGCACTGGATATTTTCTATTGAAATCTTTTGTACTTTGTTAGAATCCTAGTTGGTCAAGATATGGGATTTGTTGAATCTCACATTGAAAGTATGGGATTTCAGTGTGGGGTTTATATGAACTTTGGGCTCTCCAACCCTTTGAGCTAATTTTTGGGGTGTGGTTCTCCCAAGATTCATAATATACTTCTATTGCATCCTGACATTTCTCATTGTGCAGGTAGTGAATGAAGGATACCTCATAACTAGAGATCACATAGAGCCAACAAGTCTCAATTCTGATGGTGAGCCGAGTAGTCAACATCCAACTCTCTCTGGGAGTGACACTGCAACATGTGGATCCCTTCCACAGTCATCCCGAACATTAATCCCAGGATCATCAACTTCCACCTTTTCTCACATGACAAGCAGAATGCCAGTCCATGACCCCAGACCATTATCATCCCAGAATATTCTATCTAGAAGCCATTTGCTACACCCTGTAAACTTCCAATCAGACCAGCAATTCTTGCCTAGTAATTTATCCAAATTACAGTTAGACTTTGCTGTACAAATCAGCCCCATGAGTCTACAATGGCCAAAGATTTTGAACAAACGTGCCCATTTACAGTTTCAGATGATTGAAAGACAGCAGGAGCAACTTATGCAAAAGGGGGCAATGGTGGGAGGATTGGGTGCAACTATGGGTGGTGGGGGTACGACGCAATTAGGTGGTCAGATTTGGGGACTAGAAGATTCTGTTGTGGCATTAGAAGGGCTCATGAATTCTCCACAGAGAGGACAAATGTCTTGGACTAGCAACCTGGACCAATTTAATACTCTCGATGGCAATATATCCAGTTGGAATGAGAGGAAACATCTCAGCATGATGTTGGATCACCCTGCTTCATTTTTGTCAAAGCTGGGCCTGGTGCCACGACAAAGCCAGGGGGGAGATATGATGAATAGAATTCCAATCCATGGAAGCACTGGAGTGGTACAAATGCAGAGGCCTACGATTCCAGACATGGCATATCTTTTGAACAATCAACATTTGTCCCATCCCCAGCAATTGCAAATGCCATATTCACAGCAGCAAGAAATGATATCATTGCTCCAACCTGCTGAAGCAACTATCTTAGGTGAGCATATGAGTTCATCCATGAGTAACATTAGACCAAACCGATTTAATGAACTACACCAAATGGGTCCCCTGCAACTAAGCACTAGATCAGCATTACAACAGACCAATGACGGGAATGCCATGGTGGGTCTTGAAATCCCTGAGCTTACAAGTACTCCTGGGTCTATGCTTGGCCGTAATGCAAGCTCCTGAATGAATAGTGTCATGTTTTTGGCATGGTGGTTAGGGGTGGGGAGTGATGTAAATACCCTGAATAGAGAGGGGTATACAAAGAAACAGCAATGTATTTTGGGCTTTTGGTTTCTTATCTTTTGTTGGCTTTGCCTGTTACTGCTTTGTAAAATACATCCATTTTTGGACAGTCAAAATGGTGTGTATATGCAGTAGGTTTTTCTTTGGTGTATATATATATATATAGAGAGAGAGAGAGAGAGAGAGTTATAGATATATAGATGCATACAGATACCTCAAACATGTAGGTAACATGTTCAGTATGACCTTTTAAAACTCGACCATGTAATATTTGAGGTTGAAAGATTATTTGCATTGGGCTAAAATTCATACTCTTCTTCATCGTGTATGGGCCATCCAAGGATATCTTAACCACCTTGTTTAATATTATTGGGTCGAAGATTCATGAAACACTTGAAAGGTCAATGCTAGATTTTAATAAAATATATATAAAAAAATTAAATATTGATAAATAAATTTATATTTCGTACGTGAAAAAAATATATTGATAAATTTAATGAGGAAAAAGGACAAGATGGGGTTGGGAAATGATTCATCTTGTGTTGTTTACAGCTCTTCTGGTCTTAATTTTTCGTAAGGTTATAAATAAAAAGGGAAATAAGAAAAATATATGTAATACACATTAATTAAACAAATTGTGAAGTAAATGATTATAGTAATTAATCCAACCTTATAAATCACTTAAAAATTCTATACACTTTCATTATATGTTTATAAAATATATATATTTTTTTTTGAAATATGAAACTTTATTAAGCATGAATAAAAATATCAGTCAAAATTATTCTTTATAAGAAATTCGAAATTTGACTCAAGTACATGAAATCTGAAAAAGAAAAAATATTTTTAACTAAAATATGAGCCACACTATTTGCTTGGCGCTTAATATGACGAAATTTTTAAAAAGAATAGTTTAAGAAAACGTTTTTATATTTGCTTGTGGCTCATATTAAATTAGAATTAGAATTTTAGATATAAAAAAAATATCATTTGATGCAAGTATAAACAAGTTATCTATATTAAAAAAGAGAATAAAAAAATTTAAATTTTTTAATAAATATAAAAAAATTTCATTTGATCCAAATATAAACAAATTATCTATAATAAAAAAAAAAAAAAAAAATATTATCTTAAAACATTTCATTTAATTATTAGGTTGAGATATCAAAGGCCAATATATTTATTCTCGTGAGTTTAGTTTAATTTGAGAGGCGATTTTTATTGTTGAAAGGTTAGAAATGTGTATATATATATATATATGTATACGTGTGTGTCTATATGTGGTAGCTTTTTTTTGGCTCGAGAACTTTGACCCCTGTAGGTTTATAGATGATTGCGCCTCTGTGTATGAATAGAGAATGCATGCGTCATACTTAATAATTTCTCGATATCAAATTGGATCATCCAGCACAACAATTCACTTGACCAACCAGAACTTAACATTTGCATGTGCCCAAAGGCAAACGGCAAACGGCAAACGGCCAAAGCTCACCTCACTTCAACTCAACTCCACTCAGGTTTCAGTGATTCGCGGCCATATAACCAGTCCAACTTCAACCAACCCTAACCTGCATCGCAAACAAACCTTCTGCTTCTTCTTCTTCTCTTCAACAAACCCTAAGTCCATACTTGTAATTATTACAAAATAGGAATTGATATGTTAATTCGTTGAATAAAAGCTCTCTGTGAGACTAAATTGCGACCAAGAACAAAGTGTATATATATATATATATATATATATAAAGATACATTCTACCAATGTCAGCCGATGCGCATAAGAAATCCACTGGAAACGGAAACAGAAACGGTGTCATATTACCGACTCAGGTAACGCACAGGCTGAGATTGAACCCTAGTTCCGATCACAAGCCGGACAGCTATGAGGACTTACAATCGGACTTCAGTCCTCTGCTTTTCAGCTCGCTGGAGCGGTACTTGCCACCTTCCATGCTCAATTTGTCTCGTGACTCTAAAATCCAATTCATGAAGGACATTCTTGTTCGCTACTCTCCTGAGGGTGAACGCACTCGTGTATGCAATCGCTTTAATTATCTTTGCACAACTATTCCTATATGTATACGTATACTTGCATATACATCATCTATACGTATATATCTATGTATGTGTGTTTACTAAACTTAATTTGCTTAATGGTGAACACAACTGGGTGGAAGAGAATTGAATTTATATAATTTTGATGTTTGGGAGAGATTTAATTTCAGTATATACATTTGATTCAGAAAAGCTTGAGTTGGAATTTTATGAAATTCTATTTTTCTCTCTGGATTTGATTTGTTATTCAGCTCTAGCATATTACATAAGAGTTATAAGAATTGATTCAATATACCTTTAAGGTGAATTTTGTTTTGAGAATGGTTTGATCTTTTTTATAGACTTTATATGTACTTCAGAATGTAGTTATTAAAAGAAAAGGTAATTCAGAATGTATCAAATTTATTACCTGTACCAGTATACTATTTTGTTTTAATTCTGATTTCCTTTAAGGAAACTATAATTTTTATCTATTTATTTGAAAATTTTATATCTTCTTCCTAACCAATTCTTGTGTATCTTAGTGTATCTTTAAATATTAAATGCAAATAATTGTTGTGACCATATGCTATCCCTGTATTCATAACTTGTCTTGGAGATTAATAAGTTGCCCTTAATTTCACACACCTTCAAGGTATCTATTATGTTATTTATAATATTCTTTTGTGTTGCTAACTGTTTCTCCAAATTGGCAGGTGCAAAAACATAGAGAATACAGGAAGAAGATTATATCAAACTATCAGGTAAATTCCATGGTGAAAGCTTGAATAGAGGGATCTCATGCTCAGAATTAGTTTTTTTAATTTTTCAGATGTTCCTGGGCTTGTGGTTTTTCATGATTGTAGTTTGAAAAATCAGACTAGTTTTCTAATTTTTGTCATATCTGGATTAGAAAAGCTTGTTTGCTGTAAACCTGTAAGCTTAAAAGTTGTCTGCAAATGCTATTATAGTTGCATAGGTTTCTTGCTGTCACGGTAGATTTACTATGGGGCAAGTGCCCCCCTGCCTCATCAGGAATTGTTTCTATAATTAGGTCATTTTCAATTTTTCTGTCCCTAAATTTTTCAGGTTTTATGCCACTTAATATTGTAGATTGCTCCCACACTCCACTTTATGAGAAATTATATAGTACAACGGTGATTCCAACTAGGTATCCTATTTGGAATGACAAACCAATAAAATAATGACTTGTGATATAATAACTAGAGGATAAGTTTACAACATTGATTTTTTCTTGGTTTCTTTCCTACTTCATTAATAACTTTCAACATTGATTATACCACATGTCATTAATTTATTGGCTTGCTATTTTAAATAGGATGCCTAGTTGGAATCACAGTTGTACTATATAGTTTCTCTCACTATATAGCTTAAGTTGCTTGCTTACCATATTTAATTTGGGCTAAAATACAAGCCATTTTTTTGGTGATTGAGATTCTACTACAGAATCAAAGAGAAAGTAACCATTGATTTGGTCCATTTATTATTTTAAATATAATTTTTTTTTTCTGAAAATTCTTTTACAAAACCCTTTTATTTGCATTTTACATTTTTATACTGCACATAAATGTTCAATTGCAAAGTTATATGGGAGATGAGCGGTTAAATGGTTGGTAGATTACATATATGTAGAGAGAGATGTTTGATTGTATAAAAGATGAGAAATTATACAATGGTTTTAAAATGTGAAAACATCATAACATCAAAGTTTTTGTGTTTCTATACATAGCTCCCATTGTAAAAAATATCTAGATCATCCAATACTTTCTGCCCATTAGCTTACTATAGTTACGCATTTTTTTTATCTCTGTCCTATTGAGTTTGGAAAGGCTCGGATGAATACATTGATACCATCATTTTTTTAATATGTGTACATATATATTATGGCTAGAATGCTGAAAAATGAAGAATTAAATTCTGTTAATACGAGATGCTATCTTGAAATGCAAAATAATAATAATGAGATATCCATGTTCAGCTTGTAGGTTATAGCATAAGAGTGTTAGTTATTTGTTTGCTTCTTTACACTGTTTACTTTGTGATTTTTTTCTCCTTTTTGCAGCCTCTACATAAGGATCTGTATACGATGCATGCTACAAACTTCTTTGTCCCCTCATTTCTCAAAGCAATCAATGACAATACAGAAGAGAGTTTTAGAAGTATATTGGTTGAACCCACACCAGGAGTTTTTGTATTTGAAATGCTTCAACCAAATTTCTGTGAGATGTTGATGTCTGAAGTATCATCTCGTTCTTCTTGCCATTTGTTCTGTCAATAGCACCATTTTACTTGTATTTTAGTTTGCACACTTTCTTATCAATTTCTAATTGCTTAGGTAGAAAACTTTGAAAGATGGGTTCATGAGACAAAATTCAGAATAATGCGCCCAAACACAATGAACAAGTATGGTGCTGTTCTTGATGACTTTGGCCTAGAAACCATGCTTGACAATTTTATGGATGAATATATATGTCCAATGTCCAAAGGTAATATATTTTTATTCAGATAATAGTTAGAAAGCACAAAAAGAATTTCATAATTTAAAAAAAAAAAGCTCATTGTTTATGTTTGATTTTCCTTGTAGTTTTCTTTCCTGAGGTTGGCGGATTAACTCTAGACTCACATCATGGTTTTGTTGTTGAATATGGAGTGGATAGGGATGTTGAGCTTGGTAGGTGCTGGCTTGGATCTTCTTTTCTATTGCCTTTAATCCGCAAATTATAATGTCATCAAGATTATCACATATGATCAATAATTTATCATGTACCAATAAATGGAAACTTAAGAAGTTGCTGAACTCTCTCTCTCTCTCTCTGACTTGTTTTTAATCTTCTATTGTGAAAGCATTGCATGAAATAAGTTTTGTTTTTAGGACTTTTTATTTGTCTAGGTTTTACATCAAGAGTAACATTGGCACGTGTTTTTTTTAATGTATGATGCTATTATTTATTTGCTAATGACAATTTCATTTTCTGGATTCAGAATGGTAAAAGATACTTTCATGTTTCCCTTTTCATTACCAATGCAAAGTGCAATTTTTCCTTTTCTGTTTGTCCACCTTATACCCCAGCTTTTGAATGTTTATCTTCATAAGCTTTTGTGATATATCACTGGACTTCTCTTTACAGGTTTCCATGTGGATGACTCAGAAGTCACCTTGAATGTTTGCTTGGGTAAGCAATTTTATGGTGGAGAATTGTTCTTTCGTGGTGTTCGGTGTGATAAACATGTGAATACTGAAACCCAACCGGAGGTATGCTAATTATGAAGATAAATTCTCCAAGTACTTGCAACTTGTAGCCATGATTGCATTTAGTTATTCACGCTGGTGTGGTTTTAAATTGAATAATTTTCGAACTTTTTATAGTTAGTCTTTAAATAATATTCTTACATGTGCTGAACTAGAAAAGGACATCTAAAATGATCAGTGATGTTTTTTTATTCAAACAAAAGAAGAGATAACTATTGGCTGCCTGTCGAAAAGGCAAAGATATCTAAACGTAAATATTATGGAATGACTAGGTGAACTATAATGTATTTCTTTTTTGGCAGTTCTTTGTGATCAAAAGACCTTGATGATTGGATAATTGTCTATCTTTCATTCTTGATGATTGGTCAATCTCTCATTTGAAGTAACAAAATACTTATTCTGTTCCGTATCATTGATAATATGTGTGCAGGAAATTTTAGATTATGTACATGTTCCAGGGCGTGCTATTCTTCACCGTGGTCGCCATCGGCATGGTGCTAGAGCTACAATTTCTGGGCATCGGTGCAACTTAATTTTGTGGTGCAGAAGGTATCTTTCTCTCTGCTCCTCTGTGCATGAGATTTTAGTACCCTCTCTTTCTGAAAAGAAATGTGCTACAGTTCAACGTATTGGGCTTTAATGTTAGCATGGAAATTGAACTATTTTGATTTGTACTTTTGTATTTAGAAGAACTAGATTGACAAAAATAACTTAAGAGATTTTCTGAAAAGTTGTGTGCATATTCCACTAAAAAGATTACAATATATACACATGAAAAGAGAGAACAAATCCCTTAAACCTAGTGCTAAAAACAGAAAGAATCATAACTTAATTATACCAGAATATATTCAAAACAGATATGGAAGTAATGAGGATTCTAGGGAGAGGAAATCAAGGGATCTTCACATATCTCTAATTATTAAGCTAAATGAGAAAAGCATATAATACAATTCTATTGACATAGATTACAAGAATTTATGGGGTTTAAGACTGGCAACTTTTTTTCTTCTTATCTTAATGCAGTTGCTGAACTGACTGAAGTTATAATAGTTGCTGATTCTCTAGTTCCAGTAATCTGATAGTTTGAAGATATTATAGTAGTTAACAGTCTACAGATTGGGAGTTTGGGGATTGACAAATTGTTTTGTGCTTTAGATGAGTAGAAATGTAAAGGAAGAACATATTTACATGCACAAGGGTATCAACATAATTTGTATTATTCTTTTTACTGCAGAATTGGTTCTTAGGCAAATTTAGTTGGGGGAGTTTGCCAATATGTTTCTTTCTTATAGTTATCAATAATGTCTTGACTACAATAATTTCCCCCATTCCAGTTCAGTTTTCCGAGAGCTGAAAAAATATCAGAAGGATTTTTCTAACTGGTGTGGAGAGTGCCGACGTGAGAAAAGAGAAAGGCAGCGTTTGTCAATTACTTCTACCAAACTGGTACAATATAGTTCAAAACTGAATATGAGAAAAAATTGAAGAAATTTGCTGTGATGGCTATGAACTAAACTTTTTAGGTGTCTGCTTTTTCCAGGAATTGCTGAAGAGGGATGGTATATCTGCATCTTAGTTTGTTTTCCCCCAGAAATTTTGCTTGTGAAGCTGCCAATATAAGCAGAGTCCTAATCCTCACCCTTATTGGCAAACAGGCAATTTTAATGTGTAATACATTATTTCTGGGTTTCTGTTGTAATGTATGGAGGGTGGAAGGTTATGTAGAGTGCATGGTGTCTTCTGTCAATATTTGTGCATTGCTCCATTGGCAAGTCGTACACTCACCTCTGTCAAGTGCAATGTTGTTCTATATGCCATCCAACTTGAAATGTATAACAGTATTTCAAACATATTTTGCATCTCTGTTACCATGTCATTTTAGCTATATATATATATAACAACCAACAAGGGAGCAGAAACTTTCAATTGATTCAACACTGTAATTACATAAAGAACTTTCATTATAGTGTTGTGAGGTTTTAGTCACAAGGATTGCTTTAATCTTTTTGTTTTTTCAATTAGTGGTATTTTCTGTAATTTCTTAGAAAAATTTAGTTGTTTTGTTATTTAGGCATATGTGTTATTATATAAAGGCTCTTATTGTAGTGTTGTGAAACTTTAGTCACAATGTTTGCTTTGATCTTTTTGCTTTTCCAATTAATGGTATTTTTTGTAATTTTTTATTTATTTATTGTAAACAACGTCACTTTGTTAGCGAGTTAAAACATGAGAAAATTATACTATTAGTATTTCAACTTTTAAAATTATATTGGTATTTGAATAATTTTTTATGAGTTTTCTAATTTTTAAAAATAATTTTATATAAATATATTTTTTTTTTCGATCAATCATTTAAAGTTGAAAAAATGACAATAAAAATGTTTTTATTATTGAATGTCAAAATAAGATTTTAAATGAAATTAGAAAATTACAAATTAAGAGATTTTAGAGTTGTAAATTAATATATCAGTAAAAAAAAGACTTGTATGAAATTATTTTTAAAAGTTAAGATATCTATTGGATAAAAAAATTATTTAGATATTAAAAAAATAAATTTAAAAAAATTTAGACGCCAGTAATATAATTTTTCTGTAAACCAACTAATAAACAATGTAACTGTAAAATAGTTAAAATAACTAATAAACAAATTTAGGGAATTAGCGATGTTGCTTTACTTTTTCAACTACGTCGCTTTATTTTTTTTTTTTATGAAATTTATAGAAATGACATTATGGATAATATTTTTTTTATATATAAAAAATACCTTTCTTTTAGACATACATAATTTTAACCTTTACATAATCACTTTGCCCTTGGGTATAGTAATGAATTTCTATTAAACTCTATAAAATTTTCAAGTTACTTCGAAACCTTTCAATTTCCTTTTTTTTTTTTTTTCTTTTAAAACCCATTGAAAATTCATCCCATTTTAGTTAAAATTTCATCATTTTAGTCGAAATTTCGTAAATTTCTTCGAGCACCCTTCGAATTTTTTTTTCAGTATTTCTTCACTAGCTAACCACCATTAGACTCTCTAAAATTTTCAAATTTCTTCGAAACTTATTCATTTCCTTTTTTTCTTCTTCAAAACTCATTGAAAATGCCGTTTTAGTCAAAATTTCATGATTTTAGTTAGGATTTTGTAAATTTCTTCGAGCGCTCTTCGAGAATCCTTTCCAATATTTCTTAGAGAACCCATCTTCTATATATTATTCGAAATGTCAGTAGGAAGAAAAATGTAAGTTTATTTCTTCACTTTTTTATATTTTAATTGATTTTAGTTAAAATTTTGACCGATTTTAATAAAACGAATTAAAATATTTAATTTGTAATTTGCGTCCATATTGGGTTTGTTGATTTGTTTGATCGAAATGTTTAAAAGTGATAAAATATAGTTACATATAATTGAAATTTTTGGTGATTTCAATTATGTTGGACTAAATTTTTTTTATAAAGTTCGACATGATGTTTTCTATGTTTGTATTTGTATATTTTTAATATTTTTATTTTTCTTAATTATTTTTAATAGAAAATTTATTTTTAAACGTTATTTAAGATTTTATATTAGTTTTGATTTGTTTATCTATTTAAGTTAGTTTTGATTTATTTTCTTAATTATGTAAATTTAGTGATTTATTTTCTTTTGAGAATAAATTAACATATTAGGTTTTTAGAATTTTTTAAAAATTATTTCCTATATATATATATAGTTATGTAAATCTTAAAATTGAATTAAAATAATCTTTCTGTGTGGAAGTTATTTTTTTCAATTTTCGGTATTTTTTTGAATTAGCAAATTTTAATATCTATTAGTCTAGTATTCATCTAAATTAACAAACTCTTAAAAACCTTTCGCTACGTTAATTTTTCATCTGCATTCATACACATTTTAGTCGAAATTAAGTCGAAATTTAGTATAATTAATCAAAATTAAATATTAACTAAAAGTTATGTATTGCCTTCATTTATTGCAGGTTGCGATATATTTATTTGTGTTTAATTTCTAAGTAGATCTAATTATGGAGTGTTCATAATTAATGGAAGCACAAGCGAAATTGGATGAAAAAAACTAAGTTATGTTGAATAGTAACTATTTACTAATTAGTACATAAGTTGTAAATATGTAAATATGTTGTATTTACATTCTAAATTTTGAAAAGTATTTCATTGTTATATATACATTATGTATTTAAATTTTGTAGTCGGTTTTATTATTTTGATGATTTTGACTAAGTTTGATTAAATTTTGACTAAGTTTCACCTAAATTCGACTAAGTTTGATTTTGTTGTTTTGATGATTTTGACTAAATTTTGATTAAGTTTATACTAAATTTAATTTTATTTTTTTATGATTTGGACCAAGTTTCAACTATTTTGACTTAGTTGAAATTTTGACTTATTCGAAATTTAATAAAAATTTAGTTGAACTTAGTCAAAATCATCAAAATAACAAAGCGTACTATATAATTTAAATATAGAATATATATACAACAATTAAATACTTTAACAAGCCATCCAGCAAACCTGGCAACCCTAAAATTTTATTTATTCTATTATTATATAAGTCAATTATACAAATAACTTGTTTCACTTTGTTTTTTATTTTCTCCTCATGTTATCATTGGAGCTAATAAATTATTAAATTTTTTTTACAAGAAGCTTAAGATCTTATTTAAATTAATTATGCAATTATCGTCAGATTAAATATTGTCGTTTTACTTATCTAGACGTTCAGATATATTACTATTTTGGATAATTAATCTTTCAAGTTTGGTCAAAGTTTATTTGAAATGGAGTCAGTTAAAAACTAATCCGCCCTTATATTTTCAGGTGTTGAATTGCTTGACGCTTATCAAGGAGATAAATTGTGTTTTAGGAGTGGTGGGTTTAAGAAACTTAAGATTTTAGGCATTGAAAAATTTGATGAACTTAGATGCATAATTATGGAGAATGGAGCAATACCCTGTTTGGAAAAATTTTGTATGCAAAAGTGCGAATTATTGGAGGAAGTACTTTTGGGTATTGAACATTATGCTTAAAGTTTTCGATTTTGTCGGTATGCCTCAAGGCATACATCCCTGAAATATATTCAACACACGGGAGAGAGATGGAAAATAGATAATTTTGTTATAAATAATTATATATACTTTCAAAATAGAGGAATATACTTAGAGGGTGTTTGGATAGGAAGATAAACGCTATAAGCTGCGTTTATGAGAAAATTAAGAAGTTTTGTGGTTTTTGAAATATTTGAGTAAAAAAAGAAAATTAGATTATTTTTAGTATTTAACGCAAATTTTAAAAGTTGGGGGGAGAAATTTTATGATTAACGCTCATTTTTAACAAAATTGATTATTTTAACAAAACGTTAGTTTTTATCCAAACAGTCCCAATGCCATTTCTATAAATTTTTCTTTTTTAAATTGTCTTGTCCTGAACAGTGAAAGAAAAGAAATGTTCTCTTGAAATTTTAAGGTGGATGGTGTCAGCTGAACGGTGGAGCGCTTGCTTTATGGTTTAGCATTGTCATCTAGGTCCAGGTTGACCAGGACTTGGACCGGAATGGGGAATCTGGGTTTGAGTCCAGGTTGGCTCGAGGACGACTTAGTCTGGACCCATGGGGTATTGAACCCAATCGAAAATAAAAAATAAAAAAAATCATCATCAGGTTTTTGTGAAATTGCATTAAATATTTCCCGTTCTCTTTATTTTCAGTTTAAGTTATTTTCTTATTGAAAATATGTTTAATTGTCAGATGAATTTTCTCATGAATTATAATTTTTTTTTTTCATTCTTTGCAATTAATTGTTATCACAATCAATCTAATTTATTTAACAAGTGTATTTTCAGCATGATTGAGGAAGTGTAGGTGCCCTTTTTTCTTTCTCCTACTTTAATTCTATATTACGTGTTAAATATTCTTTAGATTAAAATATAAATAAAATTTTAAATTATATCATTTTACTCGTTTAGATTTTTTTTAATAATATAAGTAAGTCTTTGAATTTTTTAATTTGGCTTAAATAAACTTTTAATTTTTTTTAATTTAGTTTAAATAAATTTAATTCAAATTAAATTTATTTAAGTCAAATTAAAAATTTAAAAGTTTATTTATATTTTTACTCTTTTTTTTAATTTAACCTTATTTGTTTTATTATTTATTTTTTTTTAATTTTTTATTGTATAATATTTTTTGCCTATTTTAATTTAATGAATGAATAAATTATATTTTATATTTTATTCATTTTTTTAGCAATAGATAATATCATGGATAATTTTTTTGCATCGTACTAAATTTATTTTTTAATTCTAATTAAATTTATAAATAAAAAAAATTCTCATTTATAGTATAATTTTAATAATTAAACATAAATTAATAAGAAAATGAATAAACTCATTTATCAATTAAAATAATATTTTAAAGTTAATTTCAGTTTATTTATTATAAATATTAAATTAAAATTTTAAATTAAATGATATTTAATAATAAAAAATTATAAAATCTTTTATTTATTAAAATACAAAATATATTATTTTGAAAGTTTTTGAAATTTTATATAAAATATATGATATGTGTTTTAAATGTGTTTATTTATTAAATTAAAATATAAATTATAATTTATTATATAATAAAAAAATTTTAAAAAATAAATAATAAAATAGATAAAGTTAAATTGAAAAAAAGAAGAAGAAGCAAAGGTACAAATAAACTTTTAAATTTTTTAATTTGGTTTAAATAAATTTATTTTAGATGAAAATTTAATATTTTTATTTAAATTGAATTTATTTAAGTTAAATTAAAAAATTTTAAAAATTATTTGAACCATAAAAAAAAAAAAAAATTTAAGTGAACAAAATAATATAATTTAATAGTTTATTTGTACCTTTACCCATATTTTTTCTTTATAGGGCAAGGATTTGGTAACAATTAATTTGACATTCGTATTTTTTAATTATTTTTAAAATCATATTTTATAGAAATTTATATTTATTTTAAGGATATTTAAGTAAAGTATTGAATATAAAGTATGTAAGGTTTTATATTATTTTAATTTAAATTTCAAAATTTTAATGAATTATACCATTATTTATTTTGTTAATTATTTAATTATATTTTTCTAAATTATATGCATAAATTTTCATTTTTGAGTTTACTTTCAGTTATTAAAATTTTGAAAATAATATAAATTAATTATTATATTATTTTAAATATTAAAGAAATTTAGTAAAAATTTTAAAATAGTTTAGTAAAAATAACTATGTATATAAATAAATTTGAGTGGTAGTTTGAGGGTGAAGGAGTAGCACCTTACCACTAGGCTATCCCCCACCATTCTATTAGATTTCTTTCATCTTTTATATTTATCTTATACAACTCATTTTAACAAAAATATATATGTTAGACAGTGGCTGTGGAGGCTCAAGCCTGCGACTTTTGTGTGGGAGTAGAAAGGTGTAATCCATCATCTGAAATATTTATTCTTATATTTATTTATTTTTCTTTTGTATTAGCATCTGATTGGCTGGGGGAAACTAATCAGCCAATTAGATGGTTGTTCGAAGTGGGGAAATCAAAGAGAGAGAAATGAAGAGAGAGGGATGGTCAGCCATCTCCGGCCAGTGTTGGCCGACACCGCCGCCACCATCATGCAGGTGACCCTCCGGCGACTCCAGGGAGACAACCGATGACAGCAGGCGGCGGCGAAAGGCGACATACGAACCAAAAAGAGAAACTGGTGGCCAAACTCTTTAAGAGCGATTTCCAGCTGATTTCAGTGACGATTTCCATCGAAATTGGTGTCATTCTCCTCCTTTCGGTGAGTGATTTCCATTGGTACCAATTTTACCCCCTGAAACCCATCGGAATAGGAGATTGGAAACCATGGTGACCGGAGCTTCCAAGCTTCGATTCCGTCGATCTAGGGCGACTGGCATGTAGATTCGGGTTCCTCGCGGCGAGGCACTTCAGATGGTGTGTGTCTCGACCTCCGGGACTGCCGACGACTGTGGCGCGTGGCCGGCCGTCAGTGGTTCCGGCGATGGCGCATGGAGTTCGGTTCCAACAGCTTTGTTTCAATCTTTCGACCAATTTTCTGACCATAGTTAGATCCAAATTCGCGTGGGTAACTTTAAAACTCTGACCTTTTGTTGTGATGCTTGAATTTCGATTTATTTGGCATTAAAATGTAGTTATATAGTTAATATCTTTAATATATTTATAAATTTTAGATTAATATATTTATTTCAGTTGTTATAAATTACTATGAATTTATCGAAATTAATTTTACATAATTTTCTTTAAATTTGAAGGATTTAAAATTTATTTACTATACTTTCTTTTAATATTTGAATGATAAGAGTTTTTCTTTATAAAATTATTCAAGTCGATTAAATTTAGAGTCGTACAAATATTAAAATGTTCTTTCTATTCCAGAATTGAATCTAAATTGATTATGCAATTTATTTTTATTTTATATTCATATTTATAACGAATTGAAATCTGATATATATTATTAATATGAAATTTATTTTTATTTATAAATAAATTATAAGTTCAATGAATTGAGAATATTTGAATGAGATAGTATGGTATGATTATTGGATTAATTAGTGATTATGGAGACTCATAGTGACAACTTAATAATTGTGATTAACTAAGAGTTACATAGACTTAATCCCCTCTTTATAGAATATTTAAATCTGAGAAGTTATTTAAGGGGATATGTAGACAACCTTTAGGTGTGATCTGATATTTTAAGTCAGAATTGATTATGAATTATGTTGACGGTGGAGACCCCCAAAAGGGGTCATTGAGTTATCATTGATTGATGTTGATAATTTAGAAGTGTTGATTCTTCTGTTGCAACTTGGAAAATGTCTAAATTTTAGGAGAGATTTTGCCGAAATTTCGATAGAATACTTAGAGTCATTTTAGGTGTTCATGCTTTATCTGAGTTGTCAGTTTTTAAATTGCTCAATAAAAAGTGCTAGCTAGTTTGTCATTGCATTGTGAGTGATATTTTTTAATATATTTTCCTGTTTTTCATGCATCATGTACATTATTCATCATTCCGACATTTATTTATTTCATCGTAATTCATGCTGCATATTACTTGTAGTTGCTGAATGGGAGTGGAATGACATAGAACTACCTAAGATATGATTATAAATATGATATGATGAGTATGATGTGATGAACTATGACTGATGTATGATAATTTAGGAGTTTGCTTATCACCCAGCGTTACTGCCAGTCGGGTCGGTGTTGCTTGATTTAGTTTAGAGATGGTTGAGACTCTCTGTGTTTGAGTATAAGAGAAAATATTTGGAAGTAGAGAGCCAGTTATGAAAGATCGGCTCTCCAGATTGAAGTTTAGAGTGATTTCTATAGACTTTTTCTCATACTTATTTGACTATGTGACTACTTGTTTGTTTAACATACTGCAAGATCATTCTTTATAATAGAATCAATAAGTTGTACCAAGTTGTTTATTAATTAGTATCATCCATCGGGATGAGACATTTATCCCTATTTTCTATTCCTTAGGCTATGTAAACATTTTATTAAATTTAGTTATGTAATTCATTTTATATTTGCCATAATTTAATTTTGGGTTTTGTAAGATTGTTTTTCCATTTTCTCTATTGTTATTTCTTGAAAACTTGAGTTGTTTGTGAGATGATAGCTGAGCTTTATCGCTTGAAGGGTTTTCTAGTAAGCAAAATTATTTTTATAGTAAAAAATGAAATGAAGGTTATGGTAATCCTCATGGACAGTGATTTGATTTGGATTCAGATTTTGCTTAATAAATAAGCCATAACCTTGGTTTTATGATAATTCCAACTGTCTTGTATCGATTTTGTTGTTTAGTATTCAGTTAGGCTGATTATCGGTTTTAAAAATTTTAAACTTACATATTCTTTAGTGTTGGTCATATACTTTCGAATTCTGGACATGATAATTAATAAAGAAGACTTTTTATTTTAAAAATATTACTGGTTTAGTGGTCATTATTTTGAGGATGTGAATGAAGATATTATTGAAATAGTGAGGGTAAAAGTGATAAAACATGTCCATACTTTATTTTTTATGCAGTTAATTATTAATTATATTTTACTTGACTAATTAAATTTGTACTTATATTCATTTAAGTTATTTATATTGTTTTATTTATGATCATTATTTTGTAACTTCAAAATAATTTTTAGATTTCTAAATAATAATTTAATTATTTATTCTCATTTAAATTGAGATTTTTAGGATTATTTTTATTTCTTCCAATAAGTTATATTGAAGGTTGTCAAATTTACATCGAGTTGAATTGATAAATTTGTAAATCGAATCTCTAATCAATTCGGTTTAGATAATAAACTTGTTGTTACTAGAATTGGCTAAAGATTCTTTAGTTCGACGGAATAACCAGTGATTCAATTATCTCATACCAAATTATCTAGATACGGTGAGTTAAATTTACACTATTTTATTCATTGCTCCAATCACCAATAGTGAAGTTATCCATTGGCAGCTAATGATCCATCATTCCAAAAACAAAATAAATTACAAAATCTTTTCCTACAAACTCACAAAATAAATCAACGAAAATTCAACAAATTATATGTCAAAGTAAAAAAATAAAAAAAAATGTTGCAAAATAGGAATTAAACACTGTCGGAATAGTCGGTTGCGAGGGCATATGGACAAGCTTCCTTTATAACTTGGAAGTGGAGGAAGCGGAGGCCTCGATATCACTATCGGATTGCCGACACACTGACGTGAAGACTTCCATAGTTGGCTTGACTTCTTCCAAAAACCTAAAACACAGAAAAGAAGAAGAAAATGACTCTTTTTAACTTGAGCGTTAAGTACAATTTCTATGGGAGAGCACCCAAATGACTCCTTCAAATTCTAGGATTTTTTTACGTAGACATTTTTTTTTTATTTCCACTCATGTCCTTCTACTTTTTTTAACTATTGCCAAGAGATAGGATATTTATGTTATTACATTTTGGAACTTATATATGTGAAAGTAATTTTTTTCTTAAAAACATATACTATCCTTTTTACATAATGTTGATAGTTTTTCTCAAATGTTGTTGATATATAGTATTAGAAATTTCAAGTGTATGCATATATATTAGCTAAATTATTATAATATTTCTGAAATTTGATATATTTGTTAACACTTTAATCTCAATCATTTTAAAATTAATTAATATTTTTAGCTAAATTTCAAGTGTGTATGCATATATTTATTATTTTATATTGGTATTTGAGAACAGTTTGTTTAATATCAATATATTATTATGGATGGTATTGTTGATATTTTATTTTGAATTATATCATATTAAGATTTAAGATATTATCAATATTTTTAGATTCGGTTCGATTTTAGAATAGATAAAGGTAAAGAGATACAAATCAGAGGTTTAACCGAGATTAAAAAAATAATTATATTAGTATTATATAATATAATAAATATAAATTTTATAAGCAGATTAATAGAATAATATGAAATAAATTTGAATATAATAAATATTTAGCAAATAATATAAAAATAATTTTAAATTTTAAAATAATAACAGAATAAATAGATAATAAGAATTTTAAAAGTAATAATTTTTTTTGTAAATAAAAATGAAAGAATTTAATTTTTAATGCTAAAGAGTTTAAATTTATTTTATATTATATTTAAATTATATTGTTAATTTAAGTTGGAAGGTAGTTATTAAAATTAATTTTACACTATAATTTTTTTTAAGTCAAATAATATATTTTTATAGATAAAAGTTATATATATATAACTAACAATAATTGATTTTTTTTTTTTGAGAAATAATTGATAATTAATTTAGATGTTTAGTATCTTGTCAATATCTCCACAGGTCAGGGGTTCAAATTTTAATAACAATAAATTTATTATTTTTTTAAATTGAAAGCTAATACTTGTTTGAATACATTTTGAGTCAATCAGATTTATTAATTATTTGGTCGATTTAATCGGAGTGAGACCGATTTTTATAAAATCAAATAAAAGAATCGGATTAGACCAAAAATAAGATTGATTCTCAATTTAGTTGGTTTAATCAATTTGTTTGATCCAATTCTTAAAATAATAGATATTATTATTAATTTATTGTTTAGTTTTAATTATATATGTATTAAATTTATTTAGAGTATATAAATAATAAAATATCAAACTATATAATAAAATTTATATTTTATATTTTATATAATATTAATTTAATTATTTTCAGTTGAATTCAAAATTTATTTTGATTAAACCTTTGATTTAATCCTCAATTTTCCCGATTCTAAGGTGAAAACATTGGTAATACAACACTTTTATATATATATATATATATATAAAGATTCAGGGTTTCATAAGGAAATTAATTGCTTTGGAATATTCAACTTTAATATACAAGTATTTCCTAAAAGTAAAAGAAAAGATTCTATACAAGTATATATTATTTTTATCATGTTCTTGATTTTGGTCTATTAATGCACACTTCTTATAATATTTTTGAAATAATAAATCCTTTATCCTGGATGATTAGTGCATTAACTCAAAAAAGATCTATTGCAAATGGTGACATGGTTTATGAAGTAATTGAAATATAATAGGATTTTATATTTTAGTAGATGGTATTAAAATTGTTTTATAGCAATAAAATTAAGAATTCAAATCCCTCAATTAAAATATAATTCACAAAAACAAAAAATAAATATTCAAAGAATGGCATTAATCAATAGAATTTCTAATCAATATTTTTCTCTTTATTATTTAAGATTGGATTCTCAAAATAAAAATTTTAGAAAATAATTTTTAAATATATAAATTAAATATGAGAATAATTTAATTTCGATTAAGACGAAATATATCACATAAGAGCCTTGGCCCAAAGGTTGGGACTCATAGTGCATGAACCTGTCAATTACAACTTAAAGCTGTGATTTTCACTCGCATTAGTCATCACAACCACAGGGCATCAACATATATATAAAACCCAACACGCATTAATGAATTTGACTTGAGATGATTAGATTAGCATTAATAATGCTATCCCTCTCCAATAGTTCCAATAAAACTCTTATCCGTCCGAAAACTTTTAAGTTTTATTTATTTTGCAGAAAATAATTTTTTTTTAAAGTATTTTTTACTTCAAAAAAAAGTAATTTTTTGTTATTGATTATAAAAAAAAAAAGTTAGTTAAAAAATATTAAAAATCTCAATTTATAAAACTATAAACATGTTTAACTTATAAAAATTTCATATTTTTAAAATCTATTATTAAATATAAAAAAATACATAAAAAATATAAATTACTGTGGTCTACAGTGATCTTCAATTATGACTGATAATTATGGAATAATAAGTGTCTTTATATTTTTTTCATTATAATAAATTTATCAAAATTCAAAAAATGACTTTTCTATGAAAACGATTTAACTTTTTATTGGTCAGAAAAATATTTTTAATTGGCTAATTTTTTAAAGCATTTCAAATATCAGAAAAGTGCAGAAAATATTTTCCAAGAAAATAAAATTATTTTATGTAAAACAAACATGAATCTGAATGAAGGGTAAATTACTGTATAAGATTTAAATTAATACACTAATTAGTTGCTAATTTTTCAAAAAATATATATTATTTAATCTTTTCATTTAAATTAATAGTTTTATTTTGATATATATGTGTTTAGAAAAATTTTTATGATGTGTCAATTAACTCTCTTAAAAACTTCTTAAAAGTTAAATTTATATGAAATCTTTTTTTTTTCTTTTGAGAAATATATATGAAATCACTTTATTAAAAGTTAAATTTATATGAAATTATTTTTATCAATTTTTATTTTACATCATTATATTTCTTCAGGTCTCAATTAAATATTAATATAAAAAAAGAGAACTAAAAAAAATTAATTATGTATTAATTTGTTGTATCTTTTTATTATTTTTTAAGCAAATATTAATATCTTTTTATTATTTTTTAATTAGTTTTTATATTTTTTATTTTAATATTCAAAATATAATATATATTTTTATATTAAGATATTTTAAAAAAATATAAATCAAATAATAAAACAACGCAAAAAATATTTTTTATTTCAATATTTAATTTCAATTGATGATTGATATATAAATTGACCCTCTAAAAATAATATGACTAATGAGGCCCTTGTAGAAAAAATTGTTGGTAGGCACTAGGCAGAATATTTCTAACTAGTCTTCCAAATACCTAATTATTTAAAGAATCTTCTGGACTATATATCTAGAATTTTCTTATCAAATATTCAAATGATTTCAATTTGACTATCTTCCCTTTGTGGTTATCCTCATAATAATCTAATCCCTAAAATTAATCAATCATTTTTTCTTTTATTCTAATAATAATAATTTAATCCAATAATAATACAGATTAATTATTATTTAATTATTAAAATTTATAAAAATTAACAAAATAATTTTTATATTTTAAAAAATTTATTATTTAATTTTTATATTTTAATTTTATTAAACAGTTCGTTCATTTTTATCGTTAAATATTTATAAAATAATTAAAATGCCTTTCATTTATGGAGATTATTTCATTAATTTCGATAAATTACATGAAATAAATAGTAATTAATTTTTAAATTTTTGATTATTTAATAAATAATTTTTAAATCTAATTTTTTGTAATTATGAATTTATATGTAAAGAGAGTGAGAGAGATGAATTATGAATTTTATTTTAAGATAATACTTTTAATTTTAAAAAAATAAAAAATAATATTTTAAATATTAAAAGTTTTTTTTTTTAATGAAATTTGTAAAAAAAAATTATATGAAATAATTAATTTGTATTATGAAATTAAAATATAAAAATTAAATAATGAATTTCATAAAATAGTAAAATTATTTTGATAATTTCTATAAATTTTAAAAATTAATTAATAATTAATTCTAATAATAATAATAATAATAACATGTCATTATCAATTTCACTATCACCCATTTTAATCAATCAAATTCTATCTGGACTCTTCTAAAGAAATTATAGGAGGACCACTCTTATTTTCTTAAGGACATTCTTTTATGTTTCTAATGGAGACTTAGCTTTCTCTTTTGAACATCTCTTTAATTTTTATAATATATATGATTCTTTTGCTTATCCTTCAAGAAACTTCTTAATTATGTAAACACCTTTTTTTTTATTATTACTTCGTCTTGACGGCTAATATTGTGAGGAGGATGAAGCGTGTTGAATGTATTTTTATAAAGGAATGCTTTTAGTGTAGCAATCCATTTCAATTTATTATATTATATTAATTTTTTTTATAAAGTTGGGTAGGTTATGAATAGATAATTTAAGTGATTGATTGAATAATTTAATTTTAAAATAAAAAATTCTTTAAAATTATAAATTATAATTTTTTTCAAAATATATTATGTAAAATTTCTTAATTTTAAGAGAAAACTTTTGAATTGCCCATTAAACATATGTTTTAATTTAAAAGTAAAAAAAAGAAAAATTCTTTATTCTTAAATTAATTGGTTTATTATATCTTATCTTTTGTATTTCAATAATCAAAGCCATTTACATATTTATTTGTATAAATTAATTCTTAATTGAACTTTATTTTTTTTATTAGTTTTAATTTAATTTTCTTTACTTTTACATGTTAATGACTTATTATTATATTTATAAATGATGTACTGAATTTATGTATATTTCAATTACATATATTTTTTTATTATGTAGAGGATAATTTACAGTTTATTACTATTAACAAATTTGAAATTTCATTAAAAAAATAAAATATTAAATTAATAATATAAACCTAAAAATAAAAATTTAATTAAAATTTTTCGAGAAATAAACCTAAAAATTTAATTAATTTTTTTCAATTGTTTTTATTTATCTTTCTTATTATTTATTTGTAAAGAATAAAAAAAATAATCAACTATCTTTTTATTTTTATTAATATTGAGCATGTTTATTCTTTTATGTTGCGTATTTTATTATATATATATATAATCTTAATTATTAATAGATGTAAAATAATTACACTTAATAAGTTGAAATTAAAAAGCCAAGAATAACGCAAATTTATGATCTTACTCAAAATTTTGCCTTCACAAAATGTGATATTACAAATCATATTAATTTCTAAATTTGTTAACCTTAATTGAAAAGTTGAAAATATTAGTGAGCAATTGAGAATATATAATTTTACACCGTGAAAATAGTTTTTGGCACTTAATTAAACAAATCTTTGTGGGCACTTGGAATTAAAACGAAACCACATGCTCTTCCAAAACTCATTTTTTGTAATCCCACATAAAAATTTGATAAGTTTTGACCTCCAAATTCCAATTATAAAAGGAACACTCCAAAATCCCATATAGAAGTAAGTGAATTTAACTTTCCAATTTCCATTTATAAAAGATAAAGCACATTTTCTCCTAAAAAAAACATAAAGTTAAATATTCCAACTCACTATAAATGCTCGATTGACAATTATCCTTTGCATTTTTTTATTATTCTCTTTATTTTTTGAATCAAAAATTCTTAGGGCTAATTTCTTGTCATTTCTCCTTGGTTTGAAGTCTTGGACATATTTTAGTCCTTTGCATTTTGAAAATTGGAGTTCCAATTTAACAAGGCATTCTGATGTCCTCAAACTTCAAAGAAAACTAAGATAAAATATATTTTTCTACTTTTTCAAAAATTACAAAAAAATGATAAAATATACAAATCTTCCATTGCAAAATGGAAACAATCGAGTGAGTTTTGATTTTTCTTTCGAAGGGATACTTGAAATCCTATCTCAAGTAGTAAATTTAAATTTAAATAAATAACTTTTTATCACTTTCTTATTTTGAGGGATGTATAATCTTCTTAGCACCCAAAAATTTAGTTCTCAAATTTTTTTTTTACTTTATTGAAATAAATCAATTGAGTTTTTCATTATATTTTTTTAAGAAAAAATAAATTAAGATGACAACTTCTTAAAATAATTTTTTAATTTTAAAAAATCTTTATTACTTCAATCGTAAGTTTAAATCCGAAAGTGTATTCCGATTCTTAGCAAATCAGATCGATGATTGAGGGAGACCTAACAATAATTAAAATATTTATATTTTATATTTTATAATATTAGATTTTAAATTTTACAAGCAAATAGATTTTATAAAAATTTTAAATCACTAAACTTTTATTTTATTGATTTAACATAAATAATAATTATATGCAAACTAAAATATGATTTTTATTGATTTAATTTTAATTTTCATAAAATTTATTAAATTTTTGTTTGATTATTAATCAAAATATTTTTATCTCATGAAACATTTAATATTTAATAATGTATAACCATGAGTTCAAAATTCATAATCATCACCTATAATGCATATGCGTAAATAACTAATAAATGACAAAAATTATAATCCAATTTAGTTAGAAAATAAATCCAAACAAATTAAATATTTTCTATAAAAAAATTTTAAAAGAAAAAATGAGTAATTTTAATTATTCAAAATAATTCCATATATAAGTTGTCTCGTCAAATAATTCTCAATCAACTTGAAATTTAGAAAAATAATATACTAAACAAATTCAAAAAGAAAATAATTAATGGAGAGAGTTAAATTTTTTATTTAATATTGTATTCACAGTTCATAAACTTTTAACATTATAAGAATTATGTTATGTAAGGAATGTCAAAGAGGAAGTGAATTGAATTTTTAATTTTTTTTAGTCATCTTAAGATTCTAAACTTAAAGTTTTCTAAAGTGAAAGTTTATATGTGGCAAGTTTATAAACAAGATATAACTAAGTGTAATCTCAAATCACAAAATATATACAGATATAATAAAACACATATAAATGATTAAATTAAATTTATTTATTTAATCTTATATGCTCTAGAGCAATCAATATATATATATGTAAAAAAGTATTTAATTGATGACTTATTAATGTTGTTTCTCCCTTTTATATTTATGATGATGGTTGATGATGGAGAGAAGGAATGACAACAGCTTAAATATATCGAAATTTAATTAATTTAGTATAGTAGGATAAATTTTCTTTTTTTCATAAATTCATCCATTCAAGATAAACACTATCGAAAAAACTTAAAAAATATTGTTTCTTATTCTAGTCGTCACTTCTCTCTCCCAGTCCTTCTCTCCCTTTTTCTTTCCTACCCCTCTTATCCTCCTCATTCTTTATTATCGTCTTTGCCACTATTAAACCTATCGTTTTTCCTTTCCCAACTTTATTATCTCGTTTTTCGCTTAATATTAATTACTTAAAAACAGTGTAATATCTGTTTTTTTCTAATTGTTCGTTACTGTTTTGAATAAAATTTTAAAGTTATATATAGTTTTATTTATTTATGTTTATATTTATTTTGTTTGTGCATCTTCTATTTATGAAAGTTGAATTATTTTTATTTATGGAGATTTGTTTGTATCTCCTATATGGAGAGGAGCTTTCGTCTCATTTTCAACATATCAGACTCATCAAATGACTTGATGTCAATTTCGAATGGAACGTATTTTTCGCCGATATATCAATTACAACTACTAAACTGAATATTATTACTCTGATAACTTAATCAATAAAATTTAGGGATAAAACTCATTTTATATTTATTTTCATTGTAATTTTTTTAATTACTTTTCTTAAAATGTATTTTTTTTTATGAATAAAAGACTATTTTTTTATAAAAAAAAATAGACACTATCGAGATCTCTTGATAGAAATTTTAGTTTCAATTGTTCTCTTAATATTTGATTTTAATTACTGATTTTGATCATGTCAAATTATCGCCTATATCATATTTATATAAATTATATTATTTCAATACATAATTTTTAAGGTTTTTTTTATATATATATATAGAACTACCAATTTTACAAAAAAAATTATTTTATTTTTTCTTAATTATTCGATATCCGATAACCACATTTAATACAATCAAATTGAGACTCAATTTGAGTGGATTTACAAATAACATGTTTATTACTAATTAAATATTTAAATATTTAATAAATTTGAAATAATTCAAGTAATACGTAGATAATCAAATTAATTTAGAATAAATATAAAAAATAAAATAAAATATAGAACTCCAATATCTCAACCAGATACCTCTCTCCAACAGTTAATAATAATTATTATTAATATTGTTTGTATGGCAGATGTATAATTGAGTTGATTAAGTCCAAGTTGGGTATGGTTTTGGTTGAAATGTTTCAATTTGGTTTTAATATATTGGGAAATTTAGACATTGAAAGTGGGGACGGTGGATACGCATATCTTAGTTGGCGGTGGAGATTGCATCATGACCCATCTCTTATTAACTCTTATTATTGACTATAGCAAGTTGCTAATTTTAATAATTAATTAATTATGAATAATTTGTACATTAATCACCGGAGATCATGGAAAATCTCTACCAGTCATAGTTTGCCTGTGTCTTAATCTCCCACCGCCCATGCCCATCTTTTACCTAAACTACACGTGCGTTCCCTTGTTGGACATAATGGTGACAATTACTTCTTCCGTTTTTTTTTTTTTTTCTCATATCATTTAAGATTTTACACACATATTAATATATTTATTAATTAAATTTAAAATAATTTATTTAATCTTATATTTCTAACTTTATTTTAAATTAAGTTATTATATTCTAATTAAATACTATAATAATAAAATATAAAAAATAGATAACTATTATTATAAAAATTTAAAATGATAATTAAAAATAAAAATGATTAAATTTCTAAAATAATACATAAAAAAAATGGAGAAAGTATTTATTTATTTTTATAAACACCATGCAAAAAATAAAAAAAATCTTGCTTTATTATTAGGCTTTCAGAATTTATTAGGTAATATTGTCGGAAAAAAAATTACTATATTATAAACCCAACAATTAACTTAATTAAAAAAAATATATTTTTTATGTTATTGATTAAAGTACACACCTAAGGTAAGTAATCTTTTCATCAATCATCTTTATAGAAATTTTTACCTATTCAATGAAAATTATTAAAGGAAAAATTACTCCTACTATGTATTACATAATACTATTTTTTTAAAATCTATTTTAATCTTTTAAGAACCAAATAACAAATAAATAAGTTTAACAAGCGTTAATCATAAGATTTTAAGACAAATAAACTATAGTTTTAAACTATCTTTTATATATACCATTAAAATAATAATTTGGTTGATAAAAAAAATTTTCTCTTTATTAATCAATATTCAATTTTTAGGACTAATTCTCAGGAGATAATTCTTAAATGTATATTCAGGAGTGTGTCATTGAATTCCTTAGAAAGGAAATCAAATTTTGATTCACACATAAATTGATTGGATGATACATCTTATCATCTAGATAGAATAAATAAATATATTGGGAGTGAGTCTTTGAATGTGTTCAGAGAGAAGATTTAGTCTCAAATAGGTGAAAAGAAAATCAACAAAATGGAAAGGAATAGGTCCACGTTAGGAAGAAGTTAGTTTGTTAGGTGATATTTATTCTTGTTAGTATATTAGTTAGTTTCTTATAACCAATTAGTTAGATGATTCACATGCTATATACAACTATAATTTGTTAGCTTAAATTGCATCATTTCTGTATATAAAGAAAGGAAGAAAAGTTGTAACAAAGACTTGTTAAATCAATCAATCAATAATTTCATTTTTCTCTCATTTTTGTGATATGGTATAAGAGCATTTGACATTTCTCCGTTGATTTTGTTTCTTCTTTATTACTTCAACTCTATTCTTCTGAGGTTTTTTTCTTTTTATTTTTTCAATTCATTTGTTTCTTCTTTAATAAACCTTTATCCTCGTTTCTGATCATTTATGGCAAAGTCAAGTTCCACAGAAGTTCCTCAAAATACCTCAGCATTAACTCATTTGAATCCACTCGATGATCCATCATCTCCTTATTTCCTTCACCATTCAAAGAACCACAGCTCAGTTATTGTAACACCAGAGTTTTTGAACTTTGCTTCATGGAAAATATATTTTCTGCTTACTGTTTCAATTCGAAATAAGCAAGGTTTTCTTGATGGAAGCATGCCTAAACTAGCTTAGAGAATCCATTTTATTTGCCTTGGATGCACTATAACAACCTTATGGTTGCATGGCTTTTGTGTTTCATTTTATCACCTATTGCATCAATAATCTTTTATATGGAAGAAGCAAGTCAGATTTGGGAGAAACTCAACCAGAGATTCTCCTAACCTTATGACTCGAGAATTTGTCACCTTCATCACTTGCTTGGGACAATTACACAAGGTAATCACTCTGTTGATGGATATTTTACTAAGTTAAGTGGAGTTTGGGAGGAACTAAGGAATTTTAGACCATTACCTTACTGTGCTTAAGGACGTCGCAATCAATAATCCTTTCAGATTTATACAAATCGCCAATAGAAGGACCATATATTTAAGTTCTTAAATGGTCTCAATGATTGACCATATATTTAAGTTCTTAAATGGTCTCAATGATTCATTTTTAGCTTTAAGATCACAAATAATCTTATTAAAACTATTTCCAACCCTAAATTAATCTTATAATATGATTTTGAAAGAGAAGAATCAAAGATCAATTAATCTGCAATCTTAAACACTTAATGATGCTATTGTGATGGTAATCAAGAAAGAGAAATCTGACTTAGTTTGTTCACATTGTGGAAAGCCTGGACACACTAAACAATAGAGTTATAGATTGATAGGGTTTCCACCAAACTTCAAGTTCACCAGACCATTGAGGATTCCTTTTACACAACAACAATAATATTCATCTGCTTATCAAGTCTCAACTCATATTCAAGATCAAAAGGAGAACATTGATCCTGACTCTTCACCACAACTTCATCTGTCTAAGGAACAAATTCAAAAGCTAATGGTTCTTATTAACTCACATAATAGCAATCAAACAATAACATCTCATATTGGTACTGTGGTTCTTAGTTCTCACCTCACTTTGTATAATGTTTTATGTATTTCTTCATTCTCTTTTAATTTGCTCTTAGCAAGCAAACTTACCTCTCAAAAGGACATCTGTCTCATTTTCTTTTATAATTGTTGCATTATACAGGTCCTCTCATCATAGATCATGATTGGATGGGCTAAGGTTCATCAAGGCTTTATGTTCTAGGAAAAGATTAATGTGTTTCCCATATTATTGTTGATAGTCATGTTCAATCATTTATAAATACATTTTCTGCATAAATTTGGCATCATATGTTAGGTCATGTTTCAATTTCTTCTTTTCCTTCATTAAAAAGTTTAGCATCTAATCACAATAGGAGTGTCAATACTCCGTGTATGACTTGTCCTAAAGCAAAAAACGAAAAGGTTTCCTTTCCTTGAATCAAAAGACACAGTTACTAGTTTATTTGAACTTTTTTCACATGGATGTTTGGGGGCCATACTCTCAAGCAAATATGAATAAGAATTACTATTTCTTGACAATTGTGGATAAGTTTTCTAAATGTACTTGGGTTTTCCTTATGAAGCACAAATTTGAGTTTTCTCAATGGGTTCAATACTTATATACTCCTATCCTAAATCAGTTTCACATCTATATAAAAACTATAAGAATAAATCAAGGGATTAAATTTCAATTAACAAACTTCTATCAGTCTAAGGGAATCATACACCAGAAAACTTGCGCCTATTCACCTCAACAAAATGGGATTATTGGGAGAAACATCAACATGTTCTAAATGTGGCTAGATCAATCCTATTTCATGCTCATTTACCCCTTAAGTTTTGGGGAGATGTTGTATTAACAATAGTACACTTAATGAACAAAATAATCAATAGAACGCCATCTTTATTATTATCAAACAAGTCACCTTATGAAGTCCTTTACAATAAGCAACCTTCATATGAGCATCTGATATCATTTGGGTGTCTTTGTTTTGCTGTAAATATCACTGACATAAAACTAAATTTGATGTCAAAGGCAAACAATGCATATTTTTGGGCTATCCAAATGGTATTAAAGGGTATTAGTTATATGGTATGTCTTCTCATACTTGTTTCATCTCAAGGATGTGATCTTTCATGCAAACATATTTTCATTTCAACCATCCCCATAAAAACAAATCATGTAACCTCTACCATTGTGTTACCTTCAGTACCTTCTAGTCTTGATATTTCCTATTCTTCTTTTCCCACAATGAATTCTATATCTTCAAATTTAGATTCAACTCCAATTATACCTTTTTCTAAAGACATATCTCATGAAACTCCAATTGAACCCACTCGCACTTCTCCAAACTTCAATCCAACCTCACATGTGTCACCTCTTCCTTCACCTACATATAATCACACAATAACATAATCAAGTAATGCTATTTTTAATTCACAACCCACATCTTCTTCTCCACCTATTTTAAGAAGAAGTCACAGGACATCCAAGCTTCCCTCCTATCTCACAGACTTTCATCATAACATCATGAAACCTCCTTCAAACTCTCAAACCTCTTCTATATGATATCCTCTTTCTAACTACCTTTCTTACTAACATTTTTCGCCAACATATCAATAAATTACTTTATCAATTTCTACAACTTTTGATCTATAAAGCTATGAATAAGCAATTCAGCATCCTCATTGGCAACAGGCAATGAATGATGAATTGCATGCCTTAATCCAAAATAAAACCTGGACAATAACCTCTTTACCACCAAGCAAGGTCCTTATTGGATGCAAATGGGTATTCAAAACCAAAATCCTATATAATAGCAATATTGATAAATATAAAGCCAAATTAGTGGCTAAAGAGTACAATAAAAAACTTGGTTTTGACTATCAAAAGACCTTCAGTCCAGTGGTTAAACACATCACTGTCAAAATTTTCTTTGCCTTGGCAATAATAGTTAGACATTTACAATGCTTTTCTTAATGGAGACTTATTGAAAGAAGTTTATATGGATATTCTTGAAGGTACCAAAGTCAAAGGGAGATAGGTGTGAATTCTAGTACTACTGATTCTAATATTACTGATATTGCTACTTTTATATCATTTAATACTTATGGTTTTGTCATTAATTATGGTATTGGTTCTAATATTGCTTTTGGTTCTATCATTATCTCTAGTTCTGGTTCTACTGCTACTGCTTTTATGTATAGTACTAATAATTTTGCTTGCATTAAAAACAACAAAGACCCAATAATAAATGTAAAAGATTAGTTTGCAGGCTCAATAAATTCCTATATGACATAAAACAAGCCTCCAGACAGTGGAACACTAAGTTCACTGATTGTCTGCTTGCACATGGCTTCATACAATCTAAGGCATACTACTTTATATTCTTCAAGAATGCAATAGTTCAGGTTTTATTGTGTTGCTAGTATATGCTGATGATATGCTATTGCTAGCAATAATGTGATGTTGATTTTAGAACTTAAAGGCATTCTGAGCTCCAATTTCAAATTGAAAGACCTAGGGCAACTTTGATATTTCTTGGGACTTGAAATTGCTAGAACACCTTAAGGCATCTCATTATGTCAAAGAAAATATACTTTAGAGCTACTTCAAGAGTATGGTTTGTTAGCATCAAATGCATCCATCATTCCAATAGATGTTAATCATCACCTTACACATGACAATGAACACTTAATACAAGAGCCTTTGACTTACAGGAAAATAGTTGTGAAACTTATGTACTTAACCTTGACCAGACCAGACATTACATATGTTATACAAGTATCAACACAATTTATGGATAGACCTGCAGAAATCCATCTCTCAACAACATACAAAGTGGTTAAGTACTTCAAGGCTACTCCTAGGTAAGGAATATATCTTTCATCTCAATCAAAGGTAAAAATGGAAGCATATTCTGACAATGATTAGGGGGCTTGCAGGGAAACTAGGAAATCCTTAACATGGTTCTGTATTTTCGTTAGAGATTGTATCATAAGTTAGAAAGCTAAGAAGCAAAGTGTTGTTATACGCAACTCAGCAGAGGCTGAGTATAGAGCTATAACTTCTATTTCTAGTGAAATCATGTGGTTAAAACAATTATCACATGACTTTAATGAGGAACATAAGCAGCCAATAATACTTAATTGTGACAGAATATCGGTACTACACATAGCCGAGAACCTAATGTTTTATGAAAGAATAAAATACATAGAAATGGACAATCATTTTATAAGGGAGAAGGTGGCTTCTGGACACATTAAACTAGAATATGTAAAGACTAAAGAACATATTGCAGATTTGCTAACAAAATCTTTACATCCAGGGCAATTCAATTTGCTTTTAAACACGATGAACATAAGCAATATATATGCTCATCTTGAAATAGAATGTGAAAAGGAAATCAATAAAATGGAAAGGAATAACTTCACTTCAGTAAGAAATTAGTTTGTTAGGTGATATTTATTCTTGTTAGTTTCTTGTAATAGGTAAGTTAGTTTCTTATAACCAATTAGTTAGATGATTCATGTGCAATGTACAACTGTAATTTATTAGCTTAAATTGCTTCATTTATGTATAAGAAAGGAAGAAAAGTTGTAATAGAGAATTATTAAATTAATCAATCAATATTTTTATTTTTCTCTCAGTTTTGTGATAAAATAATATATAAATTGGTCCGAAAATATTTTTAATTAAAATTTTTACATTTAAAATTATGATGCGAGTTTTCGCATATTTGATAAGAATTATTAGAGAAAATTATTTTTATTGTATAAAATATAAGTATATCTTTATTCATTTTAATCTTTTATGAACTAAACATAAAATAAACAAATTTAACTTTAATACTTTTAAGACCGATCATAATCAATATCTTCTGTATAATTAAGAATGATAGTTTTTGAAAATATAATTTACTACTTCAATGCCTAAAAATGATTAGGAGGCCCTAATCATAATCAGGAGTGCTCAAATTATTCATGTAAATCAATAATTAATTAAAGTTTACCATAAAAAAAATTAAAAAAAAATAAAGATGCATGATTTGCGTTCTTTGTTTATTATGTGGCCTGCATGAGCTATGAGGAAGGTAATTTGCTTCTGTTTAATGTCTCTATTATATTCATTACCACCATGTAGTGCAGCAGCTCTAACACAGGATAGAGATGGGCTTTTTGCATATTTAATTATTAAAAGTGAACAAGTGGCTTACAAAAATAAAATAATATGGAATAAATTGTATTTATATCTAACATATATATGCCTTTGTACAAGGTTCAATCTAGAACCTTGTTTCACATAATTTCACATGCATTTGTCCATATCTTCGAATACAAAATATTATTAAAAATTTTAAATTTTATAAATTAAAATAAATAAAATTTTTCCACACAGTATGTAAATATTCTTATCTAATATACTGTTAATATAATTAAATAATTTTTTTTTTTAAATATGATTTTTATATTTTTTTTTATTAGTGAAAAAGATATACCAATTGAGTTGCACAGATTTTATAGTATCCTACAATTAAGCATATAAAATATACATTGGGAATATGCAAAAACAATGGCAATAACTAACGCAATTTTTTTTAAGCATTTGATAAGCATAAAGCGGTTTTGAGTTTATTGTTAAAAAAAATATGTATTTATTATTAAATTATATCTCGATATATAATAACTAATATTTGTTAATAATTTATTGATTGAGTATTTATCTAAATTTAATTAAAGTTAAAAATCTTACAATTATTTTCTCTTTAAAAATTTCTCCAAGTACTAATTAAAAATACAACAGAAAAATACATTCTCAATATAGTCAATATATCATATATCTTGTCACGACCCCATCCTGGAATCATGACCGGCGCTAGGGAATGGGAAGGCGATATGCCACCGGAATCCGTAGCAAGCCTTACCTGAATATCAAAATATACTATATTCCACAATGACATAACATAATATTAAATAGAGATACATCCTCCAACAATATCATCCTAAAATATCACAATCTACATAGATATAACAAAAGTGGGGATTTATTCACCCACAACTGACATATTAATTATTACAATTAACTAACATACCGGTAATTACGGAAGTACTAAAAGAAATAAAATTACATAATAACCTTAAAAAGTCTGTACTCTGCGAAGAAAGAAACAG